>CAUYRH010036282.1:0-33399 GCA_963574655.1 Perodicticus potto | reverse complement strand
ATATTTGCAGGTTATGCCTCCAACAAAGGTTTAATAACCAGAATCCACAGAGAACTCAAACGTATTAGCAAGAAAAGAACAAGTGATCCCATCTCAGGGTGGGAAAAGGACTAGAAGAGAAACTTCTCTAAAGAAGACAGGCACAAGGCCTACAGACACATGAAAAAATGCTCACCATCCTTAATCATCGGAGAAATGCAAATCAAAACTACTTTGAGATATCACCTAACTCCAGTAAGATTAGCCCACATGACAAAATCCCCAAACCAGAGATGTTGTCATGGATTTGGAGAAAAGGGAACACTTCTACACTGCTGGTGGGAATGCACACTAATACGTTCCTTTTGGAAGGATGTTTGGAGAGTACTTAGAGATCTAAAAATAGACTTGTCATTCGATCCTATAATTCCTTTATTAGGTATATACCCAGAAGACCAAAAATCACATAATAACAAAGACATCTGTACCAGAATGTTTATTGCAGCCCAATTCATAATTGCTAAGTCATGGAAGAAGCCCAAGTGCCCATCGACCCATGAATGGATTAATAAATTATGGTACATATATACCATGGAAACTATGCAGCCTTAAAGAAAGATGGAGACTTCACCTCTTTCGTGTTTACATGGATGGAGCTGGAACATATTGTTCTTAGCTGAGTATCTCAAGAATGGAAGAAAAAGTATTCAATGTACTCAACCCTACTATGGAGCTAATTTAAAGGTTTCATATGAAGGCTATAACCCAACTATAGCACAAGAATATGGGGAAAGGGGCAAGGGAGGGGAGGGGAGAGGAGAGGTTGGGGTAGAGGGAGGGTAATTGGTGGGATCACACCTATGGTGCATCTTAGAAGGGTACAGGTGAAACTTACTAAATGCAGAATACAAATGTCTTCATACAATAACTAAGAAAATTTGGACATTCTGTAAAATGAAGGCTGTGTTGAACAGTTTGATGAAAACATTTCAGATTGTATATGAAACCAGCACATTGTACCCCTTGATTGCACTAATGTACACAGCTATGATTTAATTAAAAATAAATAAATAAATAAAAAATGTTTGGACTAGCGAAAAGGTGTAAACTGGATAAAAATCTTATTGAACAGATTTTACAAACTTTAGATTTATTGTACACAAATTTTGAAAAATATTTTCCTGCACCTACACTTGACAGAATTTCTCTGGATTGGGTGAGAAATCCCTTTAAGTGCATGTAGATTAGCAAATTTAAATACTATAGAAGAGGAAGTGTTAACAGAAAAAAATGACAGAAGACTGCTGGGTGGGATGGCTCACACCCGTAATTCTAACACTCTGGGAGGCTTGGGTGGGAGGATCCCTTGAGCTCAGGAGTTTGAGACCAGCCTGAGCAGGAGCAAGACTCCCATCTCTAGTAAAAATAGAAAAATTAGCTGGGCTGTGTGACAGGTGCCTGTAGTCTCAGCTACTTGGGAGCCTGAGGCAGAAGGATTGCTTGAGCCCAAGAGTTTGAGGTTACTGTGAGCTATGATGCCATAGCACTCTAACCAGGGAGATAGTGTAAGACTCAGTCTCAAAAAAAGAAAAATAAAATAAGTGACAGGATTATAATTAAAATATTCAGCAGCAGGTATTACAAACTTTTAGTTATCTCTCAAGGGTTCAAGGGTGGATTTTAAATATTACCAAAAAAGCAATAAAAATACTTCTATTCTCAATGTCATATTTCTGTGAAGCGAACTTTTCTGCAATGAGTAACATTAAAAACAAAAATTGATCATGGCCAGAATCCTTGGAAGAAGATACAAGAGCATATCTGTCCAAAATTCAACCTTGCAAAGAAGATACTCTAAAAGAGTCAAGCTCAGATATCTCATTACATGGTACATTATAATAAATAGAAAAATAAATGTAAGTAAGATTTTCAAAGAATTTTAATGGTTAGCTTTTCATTACGAATGATAATAAATTAGTTTTTTTTTGTGGGGGGTGTGATGGTGCATTTTGTTTGTGTTAATGAATAAATCAAAAAAGGTATATTCTTTTTGTTACTCTTTTTCTTGATCAATATAATTTAAGTGTGCCATGGAAGTTTAACTATAAGTTCAAGTGTGCTGTGAGATAAAAAAGGTTGAAAAACACTGCTCTAAATCTAATATTATATTTTTGTACATTTTTATTATGTAAATGTTCAAACATATGTAAAAGTAGAGATGCTTTGATTGGAAACACCTGTGATCTCAGCATCTAGATTTAACCAAGATAAATATTGTGCTATACATCTTTTATTTCATGCTGAAGTATTATAAAATAAATTCCAGAAATAATGACATTTTATCCCTAAAATACTTTGGCATGTGTTTCTAAAAACAATGAGGACGTTTTATTATTTAACTACACTCAACAAAATTAACACCAGTTTACAATATCATCAATTCTCTAGTCCATACCAATATTCTTTTCATTCTCAAAGCATCTTTTTATGGATGGTATGTTTGAATCACGATCCAAACGACGTCCACACCTTGCATTTATTGTTAAATCTATTTCACTGATGTTCTCCATTTAACTGTGCCATTGATTCGTTGACAATCTGATATTTTTATGGTTTTGTTTTTTCTTAAATGGGCCTGAAGTGAGGATTTGGACAAAATCAGTAGAATAAGTAAAGAATAGGTTAATAAATTAGTATCACAATAACAGAGAACAGCACACCTTTGGTAGTGATAGCTGACTTGGTTTTATAGGCAAGAGAATACTGTTTATCTGGTGTGATAAAAGTAATAACACACACTGTGGAGATAGGCAATGCGATGTTAACCCTGTTTGCTGATAAGGAAACTGAGGTTCAGAGAAGCTGTGTCATTTATCCAGAATGATGTAGCTAGATAGTTTGAGAACTGAGATGAAGGAGCAGACCTTTTGACATCCATATCAATGAAAGTGACTGGCACAAGTCTGGCATATAAGAAATGATCAATTAATGGCAGCATTATGCTACATCTTGTTCAAGGTATTTAGTCAGACACTGCGCTATAGTCATATGATAAATTTCTGATTGTGAACACTCTCTAGAAGGCAGAGTACTGATGCTGGTATTCCTAATGCCTTTCTCTCTGAAATCTGTTCTTCTGAATTTGTATACCAAATAGCAGGAAATGTCCTTTTTCAGTGGGAAACTTTTCTGAATTTTAAGTTACAAAAAGGCACAAAGAAAGTTTAGATATGGCAATTATTTATTTCTCAGGCTAAAACAGTGAGAGTAATGACATTTTATCATACCTGTCTCTTAAAAGGTTTAAATAAAGGGGGAAAAGAAGTATTTGTTCTATTAGGATAAAAGAATATCTTGATTTTAGGCCTTACACTGTTCTTTCCTTGTAGATAGAGATTCTTTGGTTAATTCCTGTTCATAAATAATATGAATGGGAAGAGGCAGGGAAAATAAAAAAGGCAAATACCTAACATTGTAGTATCTGATATTCTTTGATTCCCAGAAGCCAGTGGTTTGCAAAGTGTAGTCCTCAGATCAGCAACCATTAGCATCACATGGAAAATTGTTAGTAATGGAACCTCAGACCTACTGAATTAGAAACGGAGGGGCCCAGGGTTTTATCTGGGTGATTCTGATTGACACTAATGTTTAAGAATCATTGCCTAAGTTTCATTCTACTCTACCAGCCTCATACCAGGACATTGGCTTTTGATATACTAGAGTTAGTGTGTTCTCTGCAATGCACAGCATGGTACATACAAGATAATCTAACATTTGAAAAACAGTGAATACAAAGGAATATTAATTGTAAAGGTAGATGGTAGATTTCTACAATGGTAGATTTCAGTAATGGGTATATCTTGGGGCTTGAATGGTTAAAAGCCAACAATAATTTATACTTATGTTGTTTTTATTTAGCATTCTAAAGTTCTGGTCTACAAAGAGACAGTTTAATGTAGTGGTTAAGAGCATTAGGCTCTGACAGACGTTAGTTTGAGTCTTGATGCTGGCACACACTAGCTGTTGTAGGACCCAGGGCAAGTCATTTCATCTATTTATACTACAGTTTCCTCATCTGTAAAATAAGGGAAGAATTCATAGGATTTTATAAGAGTTAAATGAGCTAATGGTTTTTTTAAAGCACTCAGTACAGTGCCTAAGACATGGTAGGTTTATAGGGCTTAGGAGGGGATGGTATATTACAATATTAGATGCGAGACTGGACCTTGGAGTATTTATATTTTATTTTGTAAGCACTGGGAACTGTCGAGGAATGTTTAAGGGATGATATGACTAAAATTATATTTTACAGTGTTTACTCTGGCCTCAGTGTGGATGATAGATTGGAGGAGGATTGAAATAATAGTTATTTTGAGGTGAAGGCAATGACTCAAGGAAAGAGATGAAAAAAGACTGAAATAGTCAGGATTAGTGATGACAAAGAAGAAAGAACATAAAAGACTAAAGATCCTGAAATTAGAGTACCTGGGAATAATTTGATGAAGAAAATTAAGAGATACAGAACAATTTTATTTATATTTGAGTGGACTTGAACTTGTTTATATACTCCCAGTTATAGTTAGTCATCTTTTTAAAAACTGAGATACATGGGCGGCAACTGTGGCTCAGTGAGTAGGGTGCTGGCCCCATATACCTAGGGTGGCAGGTTTGAACCTGGCCCTGGCCAAACTGCAACAAAAAATAGCCAGGCATTGTGGCGGGCACCTGTAGTCCCAGCTACTCAGGAGGCTGAGGCAAGGGAATCACCTAAGCCCAAGAGCTGGAGGTTGCTATGAGCTGTGACGCCATGGCACTCTATCAAGGGTGACAAAGTGAGACTGTCTCTAAAAAAAAAACAAAAAAACCCAAAACTGAGATACACTTACCTACTATTTTGAGGTAAACATATGCAAGTGAAAGGTGGAAACAAAGTTTGTTCTTAAAATTTATGCTGTGACTTTGCTTAAATGGAATAAAATTATATTAGGAATATAATTCCTAATTTGTTTTGTTTTGTTTAGCAGGCCTGGGCCCGGTTTGAACCTGCCACCCCCCTGGGCATGGGGCCCGTGCTCTAATCATTGAGCTACGGGTGCCTAGCCAATTGGGAATTATTCTTAAAGCTGAACTCTTGAATCTATAACATTGGTCCCCTTCATCTTTTCCTTTAAATATAAATTATTTTGATAGTCTCTAAATTGTTAGTGTATATAGTTCTCATATTTTAATAAGTACTTTTTATTACCTAATCTAAATGTAGATTCTTGAAAAATGGCACTGATATCTAATTAAGATATTGTTAAACTTGTAGAAAGTATAGAAATTAAGCATGTTGGAATTAACTTTTATTTGCAGAGGGAAGATAGTGGCTGTCTCACTATTATTTGATATTTTCTGCATTTGTAATATCAAAGATAAAAGTCATTAATAATATTATTATATGTAATTTTCCCTAAAGCATCTTTAATGTCTGACTAGAACTAGAATTGCCACATCAGTTCTGACTCTTGTGTATGAGCACTGACTGAGCGTTCTAAAAGGTAAATGTGTGCTAATAATACAGCAGAGAAAAATTGTCAATATTTTCTTCTACCTTTGACAAAAAAATGTTTGTCACTTTTGTTAGTCCCATTAACAAACTGGTTCTAATAAACTGCCCTATGATCATAAATTGTCCATTCAACAAACATTTACACTGACGTTTTGAAAAATTTACTTTATTAAATACATTGGCTCTTTTCATTTTGTTAAAGAGAGGAACAAATAATTGAAAACACACAGACAGTAGTTAGTTAAAAGATATGTAAATCTAAACTTTAGATTATCACTTTTCTGACACTTTTATTTTAAAAATCTACTTCTGTTCCCTATAATTTAGCTAGTAGAGGTTTTTCTGGGGTGGGGTGGAGTCATTAAAGAGTTGTGGAAAAGTCACTTTCTGTGTTTAAAGTTCTTACTTTATTGTGTTTAAACAAATTTTGGAGTTAAGATTTTTAGAACTAGAAAATACTTCGGACATTTTATAGAACAGATATTTGAGTTTCTTTTTACATATAAACAAAAGCGGATCCAGAGAATGAAATGACTTCATGAAGAGACTCTAAAGTTTCATAAGTATTTGATTGCAGAGGATTAATCTGGATCCAGTGTGGTATATAAGAAATTTTTATTCTGCATAAGAGATTAAGCTGTAAAATATTTTATATGTATTATAATTTAATTATTTTGAAGGATTCTTTAAAAATTAGGAAGGGGGCTGGATGTAGTGTCAGATGCCTGTAATCCTAGCACTTTGGGAGGCTGAGCAGTGCACCACTTGAGGGCAGGAGTTCCAGAACAACCTAAGTGATATAGCCAGACCTGTCTGCACCAAAAAAAAAAAAAAGAAACCAAAAAAAATTAAAAAATTAGATGTGATGGTGCACACTTGTAGTCTAGCTACTTGGGAGGCTAAGACAGGAGGATTGCTTGAACACAGGTGTTTGAGGTTGCACTGATCTATAATGATGTCATTGCACTCTAATCCAGGTACCAGAGAGACCCTGTCTCAAAAAAAAAAAAAGGAAGTTTACAAATTAAAGGCTCACAGGGCAGGGAGTTAAGAACAAAACCCAGGATGAAAACCTCAATACTAGTCATTGTCAGGTAAATTGCTGGCACAAATGAGATGTAGGTGTTGATAGGTTTTCTTTCTCTGTCTTTATGGAGGAAAAATATGCATGGACTAGGCATTCAGGGAGGTGCAGGATAATTAAACAAAAGACATAATCTGTAAGGGGTAACTTTTTCATCTGAGAACGATGCTATGCATAGCTGTCTCTAAATGTAAGTGTGTCAGAAAAGAAACTAGAGGAGTTGGCAGCCATTGCTCTTTTATCAGATTGAGTACACTGCTTGTGCTAGGGGTGCTGTTGATAAATTAAAAAGGGCTTTTCTGTCTAAGTGTTCGATGCCAAGTAACCTTGAAGCCCTACTGGTAACGTGTTCATTTCCTGGAAAGTCTTGATTCTAGATCTAAAAACTTAGAGAGAAATATTCTCCTTGGACCTGTTGGAATTAGGGTTAGCAGGAATTATATAGAATGACAACTTTAAAGTGCAAAACATTATGGTAGAAGTGAAAAGTATTCATGTGTTGTATTTGCATTTTAAAAATAAATATATTATAGTAAATATTTGTACTTCATAGATTTTTCTTATTTTTTTTAATTTTATTAAATCATAATTGTGTACATTAGTGCAATCATGGTGTACTTCATGGATTTTTAAGAGTAGTATTTTAATACAGAAAATCAAGAGGTGGTAAAATTTTAGCCCCTGTTTAAGGCAGTC
The DNA here is from genome assembly GCA_963574655.1 of Perodicticus potto. Classification (NCBI taxonomy): domain Eukaryota; kingdom Metazoa; phylum Chordata; class Mammalia; order Primates; family Lorisidae; genus Perodicticus; species Perodicticus potto. The sequence continues at coordinate 26,089 of CAUYRH010036282.1, read as the reverse complement.
ATTCTCAGCTGGGGATAATTTTGGCCCCTCATGCTGCCACTCTCTTGCCCCAAATTTGGCAAAGTCGAGAGACATTTTTGGTTGTCACCAGTAGGAGGAAGGGACACTACTTGTAATTAGTGGGTGGAGGCCAAAGATGTTGGTTAACATTCTGCAATACCCAAAACAGCCCCTACAACAAAGAATTTATTCATTGTGAAATGTCAGTAGTGCTGAGGTTGAGAATCCATGGTTGAAGGGCAGTTTAACTACTTTGATAATGAGGCTATTTCCAAGAAATCATTGTTTACTTAAATTGAAGACATACCTTGTGCTTAGGAGAAAAGAATATGTTTTTTATTGCTAGCTTATATATACGTTTGAGATGTTAAACATCTTTTTTTTTTTTTTCTGGTACCAAATTAAGATTAATTTCAGGGAATTTATTTCTTTGAATTGCTAAAAAAACTTCAGTGGTAATGGTTAGCTTAGTTATATTAAAAATTAAATCTGGTAATTAATTATTCCTAGACAGCACACATCAATTGTGTTTTAAAATAATTTTAGATATAGTTGTGCCTGAAGTATCTTTTGAAATGACTCTCCCTTGATGGAGTCATAATTTAAGAATATGTTTTATTTCCTTATACTAAGTACCCCATACCCCATGGTTTTTCTGTAGTGGTTAATTGGGTTCATTTAAATTATGCCATGAATGAATATTCTGTTTTCTGGAAAATGTCCCTTTTGTGAGATTAAATTGAATTTAAGTTGTGATTAATACATGTGGGGCATTGTAAGTTATTTAAAGATATAAAGGAATGACTTAGAGCAAATTATTTTAGTAAATTGTGTTAAATTATTTAGGATGTTAACTAAGTGTACCCTTGTGGACAGCTTATAATATCCACCTTTGTTTTTAGCTCAACAGAAATAGATGATATGCTTAGAAAATCAACAAATCTGCTGCTGACCAGAACTTTGAGTAGCTGTTTACTGAACCTTATTAGAAAACCTCATATAGGTTTGACAGAGGTAGGTTAAAAAGATATGTGTATGTGTGTGTGTGTGTGTGTGTGTGTGTATGTATGTATGTATATATATATATATATATATATATATATATATATATAAAATCTATAGCCAAACATTTTGTTACATGAAACAATTATTAGAAATTGTTGCTGAATATCATTCTGTAAAATAGGTTTGTGTTTTAAATTTATTAATATAAACATATTTGTTTAAAAATGAAAGCATAAGTGTAAATTCAAGAAATGTGAGGGAAGGGGGTTTACCTGGAAAATAGTGGGTAGCTGGAGCTGTTAGAACACATACTTGGATTTCTGATTGCAAGACTTTATGTGAAAATCAAAATCCTTATATTTTTACCTTGTAAATATGTAAGATTTAAAAAGTACTATGAAAAGTTGTTTTAGGCTCAGCGCCTATGGCTCAATGGACTAAGGCGCCAGCCACATACACCTGAGCTGGTGGGTTCAAATCCAGCCCGGGCCTGCCAAACAACAATGACGGCTGCAACCAAAAAATGGCTGGGCGTTGTGGCGGGTGCCTATAGTCCCAGCTACTTGGGAGGCGGAGGCAAGAGACTCGCTTGAGCCCAGGAGTTGGAGGTTGCTGTGAGCTGTGATATCACAGCACTCTATCGAGGGTGACAGCTTGAGGCTCTATCTCAGAAAAAAAAAAAAGTTATTTTAAAATAATTGGCAGTTAGACTCTTGGCGCGTGTTTATGTGTGTGTGTGTATTTTTAAATAAATGTTAGCAGTATTTGCAGCAGGTCAGTGAAATGTGATAGTTATATCCTTTATTTTTTTTTTATTTTTTTATTTTTTTTATTTTTATTTTTATTTTTTATTTTTTTTGAGACAGAGCCTCAAGCTGTCACCTTGGATAGAGTGCTGTGGCATCACAGCTCACAGCAACCTCCAATTCCTGGGCTCAAACGAGTCTCCTGTCTCTGCCTCCCAAGTAGCTGGGACAACAGACGCCCGCCACAACGCCTGGCCATTTTTTGGTTGCAGCCGTCATTGTTGTTTGGCGGGCCCAGGCTGGATTCGAACTGCCAGCTCAGGTGTACGTGGCTGGCGCTTTAGCCCGTTGAGCCACAGGCGCCAAGCCAATATATCCTTTAATGCTATAATCATGTGAAATGGTACAGTTACTGAAAGTAATAATCCTATTTTTTAAAATTAGATGGTTTTACACACTTGTAACCTGTATTTTACCTGATCTATTTTGTTTTCTAGCTGGTGCAAATCATCATAAACACAACACACCTGGAACAAGCTTGTAAATACCTTGAGGACTTTATTACTAACATTACAAATATTTCTCAAGAAACTGTTCATACCACAAGACTTTATGGACTTTCTACTTTTAAGGTATGTAAAAATATAACCAAAGTTTTCATCTCAGTTACTGTAAGCAAATGCTAAAAAAAAGTTTTTATTATATGTATTTTTCTATTGTATTTCCCCAAATGGAGAATTAGAGGTAATTGTTGTCAACAGTGAACAGATAAATGTCAATTCCTTTTTAGCATTTTATATATTTATTTATTTGTTTATTTATTTTTGAGACTGAGTCTTATTTTGTCACCCTCGGTAGAGTGCTGTGGCGTCATACCTCACAGCAACCTCAAACGCTTGGGTTTAAGTGATCCTCTTGCCTCAGCCTCCTGAGTAGCTAGGATTACAGGTGCCCACCAGAACACCCGCCTACTTTTAGAGATGGGGTCTTGCTCTGAGCTTAGGTGATCCACTTGCCTTGGTCTCTCAGAGCGCTAGGATTAGAAGTGTGAGCCACCACGCCCAGCCTTCTTTTTGGCATTTTAAATGTTTTACTAAAATGGAGCGAAGTATACTGATTTTCTCCACTGTACATTCATGTTTGCATGATTCACTATTCATGTTTGCATGATTTATAGTTCTGCTGAATAGGTCTCACAGAATTTTTCTTCTTTTAAATTTTAAAATATTAAGGGAGTATAAATGTTTTTGTTACGTAGATAGCTTTTGTTATGCTTAAGTGAGGACTATAAGTGTGCCCATCACCTGAATAGTGTTCATTGTACCCCTTAGATAGGCTTTTTTCCCTTCTTCTTCTTCCGCTTGTGCACAGATATACACCTTGGTTAGTCCCAATTTATCAGAGAGTATATGTGATATTTTTTTCCCGTTCTTGAGATACTTCATTTAGGATAATAGTCTCCAGTTTTATCCAAACTTCTGCAAAAGATATTAATCCATTCTTTTTTATGGCTATGTAGTACTCTATGGTGTATATATGCCACATTTTGTTTGGGCACTTGGTTGATTCCACATCTATGCAATTGTGCTTTAATAAGCATTTGAATGCAAATGTCTTTTTGATAAAATGACTTCTTTTCCTTTGGCTCCAATAATGGGATTGCTGGGTCAAATGATAGGTTTGACAGAGGTAGGTTAAAAAGATATATGTATAATCTATAGCCAAACATTTTGTTACATGAAACAAATCTATTTTTAGTTATTTTTGTTACATGCCAAATCTATTTTTAGTTCTTTGAGAAATCTCTGACTGTTTTCCATAGAAGTTGTACTGATTTGCAGTCCCACCAACAATGTATAAGCATTCTTTTCTCTCTTGATGCATGCCAGGATCTGTTGTTTTAGGAATTTTTAATAAAAGCCATTCTAACAGGGGTAAGGTGATAACAAATTGTGGTTTTAATTTACATTTCCCCGATGATTAGTGATGTTGAGTGTTTTTTGTGTTTATTGGCTGTTTTTCTATCTTCTTTTGAAAAACTTATTTATGTCTTTTACCTACTCTTTGATGGGTATTTTTTTTCTTGCTGATTTGTTTGAGTTCTTTATAGATTATGGGTGTTAGCCCTTTATTAGGTATGTAGTTTGCAAATATTTTCTTCCATTCTATAGGTTGTCTATTTGCTCTATTGCTTACTTCCTTACCTGTGCAGAAGCTTTTTAATTTAATCAAGTCCCAGTTTGTTTATTTTGTTGTTACTATAATTGCCTTTGAGTTTTTAGGCATAAATTCTTTGTCTAGCATAATAACTAGAAGAATTTTTCCTACATTCTTTTCTAGAATTCTTATGGTTTCATATCTTACATTTAAGTCTTATAATTAGTTATTGTGTGTGGTGAGAGATAAAGATCCTGTTTCATTCTTCTGCATATGGCTATCCAATTCCCCCAGAGCCATTTATTGAATAGAGTTCTTTTCCCCAGTTTATACTGTCGTCTACTTTGTCAAAGATTAGTCGCCTGCATGTAAATGGTTTTATATCTGGTTCTGTTCCATTGGTTTGTATCTCTATTTTTGTGCTGTTTTGGTTACTATAGCATTGTAGTATACTTTGAAGTTTGATAATGTGATGCCTCCAGATTTTTTCTTTTTGTTTAATATCATCAGCAATAAGCAGATAAATGTCATTGAACATCTTATTAAAATGGAGAGAAGTATGCTGATTTTCTACAGTGTAGTAAATTTTATTCATGTTTTGACGATTTGTAGTAGTGCTGAATAGGTCTCATTGAATTCCTATTAATGTTTCACAGTTTGACAATTAGTTTGATATGAGTGTGTGTGTGTGTTTGGAAATTAAAAATGTAAGACAAATAAGGATAGATTTGCTGTCTGCTTTATCACTCAGTAAGAGATATGTTTAGTTTTATAAAAAGCTGCTTACCTGTCTTCCAGAGTGACTGTACCATTTTGCATTTACATATAGTTTAAAATATATATTGCTGTTCCTCAGTGGAGTAGTTAGCAAGTAGCTCTATGAGGGATTGAAGCCACTTTGATAAGGAACAAGTAATGAAATATTTTGTCTTATCTAAAGTAACACTTTGATTGTATACCAAAAGATATTTCTGTGAATAAAATAGTAATTCCTTAGAAGTGTTCATCTGGGCTCGGTGCCTCTGGCTAAAGTGGCTAAGGCACCAGCCACATACACCTGAGCCAAAAATAGCTGGAGTCCCAGCTACTTGGGAGGCGGGGGCAGGAGAATTACCTGAGCCCAGGAGTTGGAGGTTGCTGTGAACTGTGATGCCACGGCACTCTACCCAGGGCGACAGTTTGAGGCTCTGTCTCAAAAAAAAAAAAAAAAAGTGTTCATCTGAAGCGATTGTCATTTTTCATATAGGGGATGTGTTCTATGATGTTTATTGGGCATATAAAATTGCCCACTGTGTCACTGTGGTAGTTTCTGATAGCATAATAAAATGTGGAATGGTTCTTAACACCTAGATTTTTTAATCTAGAAGGGCAGATAACGACACACAAATAATAACAGTGTGTAAAAAATAGATAAATTTGGTGGGCTGTGCCTGTGGCTCAGGGGGCAGGGCGCTGGCCCCATATACCAAGAGTGGCAAGTTCAAACCCAGTCTTGGCCAAACTGCAAAAAAAAAAATACCCAGGCATTGTGGCGGGTGCCAGTAGTCCGAGCTACTCGGGAGGCTGAGGCAAGAGAATCGCCTAAGCTCAGGAGTTGGAGGTTGCTGTGAGCCATGTGACGCCACGGCAGTCTACCATGGGCAATAAAGTGAAACTCTGTCTCTACCAAAAAAAAAAAAAAAATAGATAAATTTGGTTCTGCAGATGCATTTGATTTGGTTTTACAGTTTTTCCAAATGTTTTGAATTTGAATACATTTGAAACTTACACATGCTATAATTGTCCTACCTACCGTAATGACCTACCTGCCACACTTCTTGTTACCTGCCTAGATCTTAAAGGCATTTGAATATTTACATCAGTTTGGAGCATAGGTAAGATTTTAATCACCAGAGGAAATTCTACACAAGTTATGGAAATCAAAGGAGGAATTGGTATAAAACACAGAAGCCAGAAAGCTGAAGTTACTGTATTTTGTTGTGTATATGCACACCCATGTTTTTGGCCCAAACTTTCAGCAGAAAATCCTTCGTTAATTTTTTGAAGGAGGGTGGAAGTGGCCATGTATTGACTCCTACTTTCACAGAAGGCACAAGGGATAGAGCCGCTACTATGGAGAGGCCAAGAGCATGCCTAGGTGGCAGATGAGAGTGATCTGGGTGATCTCCCCCGACCTCCCCCAGTTGTCTCTTCCCAGCCCATCCTTGTCCCCACATCCTCTCATTTCCTATTTCTACCCATGTCTATTGGTAGAAATGTGGCCTCAGCCACTTCCCTGAGAACGCCAGGGGGCTTATTTCCTTGAAAGCTGGTGTGAGAGGCCAGGCCAGCCCTCTCTGACCTAGACTCCTGATGGTAGATCTCTGTTCTTTATGGGCTTTCTTGTCTCTCGTGCAGTTGGCCACATTTCAGGGCCCCTGGGACACCATGCTAAGGAGGAAACCTTCCATGTTGATATCCTAGTGAAGTACTTTGCATTTACATTTCTGTTTAGTGACTAGACTGTAACCACCTTAAGCCATCTAAACCCTGGGCATTCAGTATTGTCAAAATGAATGACACCATTCTTTCCCAAACTTACAAATCCTACAGATCACCCAGGGGGCTGGTTAAAATGAGACTCCTAAACCATATTCAAATACACTGATTCAGTTCTTTCAGGAGAAGGGCCTGGGTATTTGTTCTATTAAGAAGCATCTAGAAGTTCTTCCTATTAGCGAGTTTGGGAAATTAGACCAACTCAAGGCCTTGGGGGTTTAGACAAGTCATAGGTTCAAAATTACAATCTGTGGGCTTAGAAACCCTTGAGCTTTCATGCGTCATGTCCAGGTACTCTTATAGACTGAAACTTAATGGGGACTGAGGCCCAAGTTCATGACAGTGGGTTACTGGTAGAACCAGGTCTCAGAATCCAGGTCTCCCAGACCCCAGCTCAGGGATTTTCCTCCTTAGAAACTTAAAATACTAAATATACATTCTTTTCATCAGCACACGGAACATTCTCCAAGATTGATTATCTTAGGTCACAAACCATGTCTCAAAACTTTTTTTTAAATAGTAATAAAATATATTTCAATAATATAATAGAAATTATACCAGCGTACTTCTTAGGTCAAAATGGAATCACTAGAAATTGAATGTTTCAAGAGAAACACTAAATTCTACATAAGTCATGGAAATCAAACAGTATGCTGCTGAACAATTATTGGGTCAATAACAAAATTAAGATGGAAATCAAAAGATTCCTTGAACTGAATGACAAAGGGGACACAAAACGAAATCTATGGCATTCAACTAAAACAGTCCTAAGAGGAAAAGTCATAGCCTTAAAATGCCTACATCAAAAGACAGAAAAAGATCACAAATCAACCGTCTAATGACACATGTCAAGGAACTAAAAAAGTAAACCAAATCCAAAGCTAGAAGAAGAAAAGAATTATTGAAGTTCAGAGCACAGCTAAGTGAAATGAAAAACAAAAACACAGTACAAAGGATCAGTGAAACAAAAAGTTGGTTCTTTGAAAAGGTAAATAAAATTGATAGATCTTTTGCTAGATTAACCACAAATGGAAGAGAAAGGACCCAAATAAGTTCAATAAGAAATGAAAAAGAAGATGTTACAACTTATACCACAGAAATATGAAATATCATCTGTGAATACTATGAAAATATCTACACATATAAACTCAACCTAGAGAAATGGACAAATTCCTGGAAACATACAACTTCCTGAGTGAGAAAGAAATAGAACTCCTGAACAGACTAATAGCAAGCAGTGAGATTGAAGTAGTAATAAAAAGGCTTCCAACAAAAGAACGCCCCAGACCAGATGGATTCACAGCTGAATTTTACCAAACACTCAAAGAAGAGCTGGCACCTATACTTCAGAAATTATTCCATAACATCGAGAAGGAGGGACTCCTCTCTAAGTCATTCTGTGAAGCCAGTATCACTTTGATACCAAAGTCAGAAAAGGATGCAACTAAAAAAGAAAACTATAGACCAATATCCCTGGTGGATATAGATGCAGAAATTTTCAGTAAAATAAAAGCAAGTCACAATCAAGAGTACATCAAAAAAGTAATCCACCGGGTGGCATCTGTGGCTCAGTGAGTAGGACACTGGCCCCATATACTGAGGGTAGTGGGTTCCAACCCTGCCCTGGCCAAACTGCAACAAAAAAAAATAGCTGGGCATTGTGGCGGGTGCCTGTGGTCCCAGCTACTCGGGAGGCTGAGGCAAGAGAATCACATAAGCCCAGGAGTTGGAGATTGCTGTGAGCTGTGTTATGCCACGGCACTCTACCAAGGGTGATAAAGTGAGACTCTGTCTCTACAGAAAAATTTTTTAAAAATAATAAACAAAAATAAAAAAGTAATCCACCATGACCAAGTGACCTTCATCCCAGGGATGCAAGGATGGTTCAATATACATAAATCTCTAAAAGTGATTCACGACATAAACATAAGCAAAAACAGAATCCATGTGATCATCTCAATAGATGCAGAAAAAGCATTTGACAAAATCCAACACTGTTTCAATATAGAAACCCTCAACAAATTAAGCATAGAAGGAGCATATCTCAAAATTATAAAAGCCCATATAGGGTAAACCCACAGCCAACATTATACTGAATGGGGAACAGTTGAAAGCCTTCTCAGTAAAAACTGAGAACAAGACAAGGGTGCCCATTGTCACCACTTCTTTTCAATATACTGTTGGATGTCCTAGCCAGAGTAATCAGGCAAGAGAAAGAAAATAAGGGTATCCATATTCAAGGAAAATAAGGTCAGACTATCACATTTTGCCAAAAATGAAAATGCCAAAGACTCTACCAGGAGACTCTTGGAATTGATAAATAAATTCAGAGTCTTAGGTTACAGAATCAGTGTACAAAAATCAGTATTTCTACACATTAATAACTGTCAAGCTGAGAGACAAATCAGAGACTCGATACCATTCACAATCACAAAGAAAGTAAAATACCTAGGAATATACTTAACCAAGGAGGTGAAAGAGAACTATAAAACACTTAGGAAGTGTTTAGGAACTATAGTTTAGTATAGTTAATAGTTTAGGAACTATGAAACACTTAACCATGGAGGTGAAAGGGAACTATAAAATACTAAGGAAGTAAATTGCAGATGACACAAACAAATTTAGAAAAATACATTATGCTAGTAGATTGGTAGGGCATGTGTGGTGGCTCATGCCGGTAACACTAGCACTCTGGGAGGCTGAGGCGGGTGGATTGCCTGAGCTCAGGAGTTTGAGACCAGCCTGAGCAAAAGTGAGACCCCATTTCTACTAAAAATAGAAAAACTGAGGCAAGAGAATCACCTGAGCCCAAGGGTTGTAGGTTGCTGTGAGCTATGATGCAACAGCACTCTACCTCAGGTGACAATTTGAGACTAAATAAATAAATAAGTAAATAAATAGATTGGTAGAATCACCATTGTTAAAATGTCTATACTATCCAAAGTGATTTATTAATATCATATTTCACAGATCTAGAAAAAATAATTCTATGCTTCATTTGGATTTAGAAAAGAGCCTGAGTAACCAAAGTAGTCTTAAACGAAAAGAACAAATCTGGAGGCATCACTTTCTTCAAACTATACTATAAGGTTATAGTAACCAAGACAGTAGTAACCATCATATTGGCACAAAAATGGAAATATAGACTAATGGAACAGAGCAGAGAACCCAGATATAAAACCATCTACATACAGCCAACTGGGCTTTGATAAGGCAGACAACAATATACTTAGGGGAGAAGAAGCCTATTCAATAAATGGTCCTGGGGGATATGGATATTTTGATATCCAGGTGCAGAAGAGTGAAACAGGATCCATATTTTTCACCATTACTCAAAAATTCAATTGTGAATTTGAATCCTCTTAATTCAAGATAGATAAAATACTTAAATGTAAAGCATGAAACCATAAAAATGCTATAAAAAAAGTTGGAAAATCTTTTCTAGATATTGGCTTAGGCAAAGAATTTATGAAGAGGACCCCAATGGTAATTACAGAAACAACAAAAATAGATAAATGGGACTTGATTAAATTGAAAAGCTTTTTCTGCAAAGCTAAGAAATAATCAACAGAGTAAAAAACAACTGAGAATGAGAGACAGTATTTACAAGTTATACATCTTATAATGGGCCAATAACCAAAATCTACAAAAACTCAAGCAAGCAAATCAGCAAGGGGAAAAAAAAACATTAAAAAGTGTACAAAAGAAATGAACAGAAGCTTTTAAAAGAAGATAATCAAATGGCCAAATAAACATGAAAAAATGTTCAGTGTCTCTAATTATTAGGGAAATGCAAATTAAAACCACAATGAGATATCACCTTAACTCTGTTCAAATGCATTTTATTAAGAAGTTCAAAAACAGTAGGTGCTGGCATGGATGCTGAGATGAAGGAATGCTTATTCACTGTTGGTACAACTGGAAAATTAGTACAACCTCTATGGAAAACAGTATGGAGATTCCTCAAAGAACTAGACCTACCATTTGATCCAGTAATCCCACTGCTGGATGTTTACCCAAAGAAAAAGATATCATTTTGTTAAAAAGATACCCGTACTGGAATGTTTATTGTAGCATGATTCAGAATTGGAGAGAAGTGGAATCAACCCAAGTGCTCATCAGTTCATGAATGGATTAACAAAATGTGGTATATGTATACTGTGGAATACTATGCAGCCATGAAAGAGGATGAATTAAGGCCTTTTGCAACCATTTGGATGGAACTAGAGATCATTACCTTAAGTGAATTATCTGAAGCCTAGAAAAACAAATACCACATGTACTCGCTATGAAATTAGAACTAACCGATGAGCACTTATGTGTACAGAGGGAAGTAAAACTAAGTAGAAATCAAGTGGGTTGGGGAGAGGATGGGTGAAAACCTACATAACAGGTACAGTGATCACTATTTGGATGATGGACACACTTATAACCCTGACCCAAGCATAATAAAAGTGATCCATGTAACCTATAATAATTGTACCACCATAATATTTTGAAATAATAGAAATAAATGCAAGAAAGGAAAGAAAATTGAGAGGAACTGACAGAAAAACTTTCTTAATAAAGGGAAATTATTGGCCAATGAAACTGAGACGTCCAAGGGTAGGCCAGATTTCAGGCTCAGGAGATAACACCAAGCATCCAAAATCCCTTCATCTTTTAACTTTGCTTTATGCAATTTGGGCTTTATCTTCAGACTTTTCATGGTGACCCAGTAGCTCTAGACTTCTTCTTTTGGTAGCAAAATGGCTCTTGTTCACAATTTCAAACCTTACATCTTCATTCCCTGTCCTTTAAAGGAAGAGAGACTACCTTTCTCCACTAGCTGTTGTGGAATTCCTTATAGGGAAGAGGATGGGAATTGCTAAGTGACTTCAGTTGATCAAGATCATCCCTGGAGCTGTGTGTTCAGTTATACTCAAATCTCATAACTGCATGGAGGCAGGGTGATTTTCCAAAAACACATTTGGAAGAATGGATGATAGATGACAAGTCAAAGATGTTTACTAAAATGTTTAGCTATTACTACTTAGCTTTAATTCAAAACATATGTGCTTATGGTCCAGCAAGTCTAAGCAGAGTTTATGCATGATTATATTTTCTAAAATCCCTCAGGTAGTTCTGCTTCACACTTATGTCTGGGAACCACTGAAGGTATGATACTTAATTCTTACACATGGGAATAAAAAATAGCTCCCAAATTATGCTGGACAAATTTCTACCTCCAGAGGGCGCTGTTTCTTTAACATGCAAAGGAAGAATTAATTACTTTATAAACAGAATCTTTAAATTTTATTTAATAGTTAGTTAGTTCCTGGCAAGGCCATAAGAATAGAGACTATTTTGGGTTCAACTATAGAACTCCCCAGGAAGTCCAAACTAATTTTTTTGCCATTCACTAAATCACGATTAGTAATTATCTATTAGGAATGTATTATCAAATAATTCAGTGTATCCCTTTGTATAACTGGAGGGAAAGTTACAGTATAAGTCAAATTTCTTTCCTTCTTGCTATTCCTTTAAAAAGATTTAGTGAATCAGTTCATGGCAGCTGTAAGGATCAAAGGCACATGATCTCTAATAATTATATTTATTGGATTATAAAATAAGCAGAATCTTTAGTCCTTGGAAAAGTCAAGTGTTAACTTTAAACATGTTCCTGCTCAGAACTGAAAAACTTTTTGACACAGCATAGCCACTGATTATCTGACTTAGATTTGTTTGCTTTCTATTATACTCTTTGGAAAACATTAATAAACTTCTTAAAATATTAAATAACCCTCCCCCCAATTTTTTAACATCTTGAGGACAGTTTATCTTAGGTAGATAGATTTTGGGAAAAGTGGAACCTGCTCTTGGTGTCACTTCAGAAAAGTACACTAACCTGGTGGCACCCATAGCTCAGTGGGTAGGGCACCGGCCATGTACATCGAGGCTGACAGGTTCAAATCCTGCTCAGGTCAGCTCAATAACAATGACAACTGCAACAGAAAAATATCTGGGCATTGTGGCGGGTGCCTGTAATCCCACCTACTTGGGAGGCTGAGGCAAGAGAATGCCTTAAGCCCAAGAGTTTGAGGTTGCTGTGAGCTGTGATGCCACGGCACTCTACCCAGGGTGACAGCTTGAGACCCTGTCTCAAAAAAAAAATAAAAAATAATAATGAAAAGTACACTAATCAATAAAGTTCTAGATAGCATCAACAACCACAAAAACTAGTAAGTACATTTTTATGTTTTCCGCTTTATATTGGCTCAGTTCATTTTGAAACAATTAGAGTTTTGGGCTGAACATGAAGTCCAAAAGGTCTATAATTATAATTGCTTCATTTACCAATAATGTAAATGATTTTATCATTTTAATAATTTTTCTCCCATAAGATACTCTGTTTTGTTTTCCCTCAAGACTTCAAAATTTCTAGATATTTGGTTCCTCACTCTTTCTCAACTTTTGGTTAATATTTTTAACTGTCCCATATTGCTTTTTAAAAATCTAGGGAAATATCTAGAAAATATGAACATTTTATTTTATTTTAATAAAATTCTATATAATTAAAAAGGAAATATACTATAGATTTTTTTTTCTTGAATACATGTATTTTATTATTCTTCATTACATTATTTCCCCCCCCCACCCCTCCGTGGTAAGACAGAATTGATTTACAGAAAAGAATACGGAAAACACCAAAGCTCCTGGTAGAGAGAGAGAGATTTCAAGTGGGGAGAGAGATGCTCCCTCCGTTCCTCTCCCGGTCTTTCCCCGTCTCCTCCTCTAGGCCTCTAGCCTCAGGGTATATATAGGTGTATGGTTCCTTGGCCAGGAAACAAATGAATACAGTCCCTTCCACCAGGGACAAGGTGAATGAGTGTATCAATGAATGGACACAGTCCATCCATGGAATTCAGGCCTAGGAAATTCACAAGGAACTGACCTAGGCATAGGAAATGGGGGTTCCACATTTAGTCCCAAGTGTAAAGTGAAGGAGACACCAAGGCACAGAAAACACAGACTTCTTACTCATCCATCATTTCTAGATAAGCCACCTCCTCTGCTGGGATTACTGCTTAACTTCACAGAATCCTCATAAAGAGTGAGGGCTCTGATCTGAGAGTTCAGAGACCATTCTCTCTTCCCTTTTTTTTTTTTTTTTTGAGACAGAGCCTCAAGCTGTCACCCTGGATAGAGTGCCCTGGCATCAGAACTCACAGCAACCTCCAATTCCTGGGTTCAAGAAAGTCTCCTGCCTCCACCTCCCAAGTAGCTGGGACTACAGGCGCCTGCCACAACGCCCAGCCATTTTTTGGTTGCAGCCGTCATTGTTGTTTGGCGGGCCCGGGGCTGGATTCAAACCCGCCAGCTCAGGTGTACATGGCTGGCGCCTTAGCCCATTGAACCACAGGTGCTGAGCCAACCATTCTCTCTTCTTAAAGAATGTTGTGAATAAGATGCAGCCTTTCCCAATCTGTGTCTTGTGAAACATTACTATGGTTGTGTAGAAATTTTTCCTAGCAGTTAAGATTGGGAAACTCAGCATGGCTGTAATTCCCTCTTATAGGCTCATTATGCATGTTTGCAAAAACAAATATACCTCAAACTTACTTGATCGCTAAGTTCATATTGTGAAGGACAAATATGAACCCCAAAATGCTCAAGAAGAGGAAAAACTTAATGATAAAAAATAGGAATTAGTCGTTATTGAAGCCTTGTATGTGTCAGACTCCATGATGTTTAAATGATAACATCCCCCTATGAAGTAAGAATCATTTCTCCACTTAAGGGGAGTATAAAGTTAGGCTTAAGGAGGTTAAATATCAAAGTTCTATCATTAAAATATAATCCATTTGGGTCACTAAGACAAATGACCAAGAGATCATTTAAGTATTTCAGTTTTTTTTTAAAGATGTCATCTATGAAAATAACTCAAAACATGTTGTTGAAGTCCCCGGCTTAATGCCAGATGCACGGTAGGTGGTCATCCAAAGCTTTGCAAGGCCAGTCTAGCAAAACTTACAAGAAATACATTATTTTCTTTCTAACCAGGCTTAACTGACACATGCATTTAACAGTGAGAATTAAAGAAAAACAGAGGGAGGTCCAGGGCCCTGAACACAGAATTTCCCACAGAAGTTTCTCCCTCTGGGACCAATAAGTTCCAGTTCCCAAGAAGTGCTGGGATTGTGTGGGGACTAAATTTTTACCAACAGCCTTACTAGTTAAAGGTAACACCTCATTAAGTTGTGTAGGCCCCCTCTTAAAATGCTTAGCTATTCACTCAGGGAACCCAGAGTGGACATTTTGTTCCCATTCACTACTCCTGTCTCCTAGAAAAGCCTGAATTTCCCCAAATCATGATTGTGTCATTTCCATCACTGCATTCATTGCAAGAAAGAAACAGCTTAAAAGATTGAAAAGGTATTTATTTGGTCAGAAATCAAATTGTATAACAATTAAATTATATTAACAATTTGATTTGATTATATTAAAAAGAACAATTATTAAGACTTCTATTTCTACTCCTGTTACCATCTGCCATATATTATAATAGGAATTCCTCATTCATTATCTCATCTAATCCCTACTTCCTTTTAAAGTGGGCATTTATCATTACTATTTTACAGATTAAAAAAACCTAAGGTTTAGAGAGATCAGATAACTTTCACAAAGCCACAGAGATAGCAGTAGTTGGGCTCTATGATTCCATGATCCAGATGGATGGATTCCAAGATCCAGGGTCTTTCCAGTTCATTGTCCTGACTCCTCTTTAGGCTTCAGGTTTTTCACCTCAAAGTAACTCTCTAACGTTTGTGCTTCTCAATTTTTCCATGATCTACAAAGCATACACTTTAAAAGTTATTTACTTCCTCTTAGGAACAAGCTGTAATTTCTGGCAACTACCATTAATTGGATAGCAGTAGCTTTCTGAATTATGACATGAAATCTCAGATATTAACTATTATGACATGGAATCTCCATTATTAGCTATCCACATGGGGAAAAGTTTGTGGTTCAATAAAGCAAATGATGACAACATTATTATTTCTCCAAAAATTTAACTCAATCAAAATGACATATGTAATGAGTAGATTTAGTCCGAATTTAACAAAGTTTATGTCTCCAAGGCCTTGGAAGGGGCCCTAGTATTTTTGTATTAATAATTTTTGCATTCTTTTGAGTTCTCTTTTTTAAAGAGAGTCCTCCAATTGTGTAAGCTCTGGGACCCAGATCCATCAACATTTAGTAGGTAAGGGTGGGCTGTATGGTTGGTTTATCTTAGATACAAATCCTGGCTCCGCAACTTACTGTGTGGGGCTTCAGGGTGCTCCTTGACCTTTCTGTGCCTTCATTTTTTCTTTTGAGACATGGGGTTATAATAGAGAATGGCTCATAAGATAATCACATGAATAAGTAATTTATTGTAGCAAAGCAATTAGCATAAAGCACATGAAGTGATCAATAAAGACAAACTGTTGTAAAATTACTTATTCCTTTAATAGCTTATGAGAATACTGACAGCATATAGAATATGTGAACAAAATTTAACAAGTTACAGTGCTCATACTCAGCTGCTACTTTGCCTAGCTAGAGCACCTCAATGACCGCTCACCATTTAAAGAACTCACACAGTCACTGAGACCTCGTACAGAAACATAGCCTGAGTCAAATTTCCTGGTAGACTTCACTGCATCAAATAACTTAAAACTGTTGCTGGCCTTTAGAAAAGAGTGATTGTTGAGTCTCTAGCTTTCGTAATAAGCTCTTGAACCAAGTTCAAACAAAATTCACCTATCTTTATGATCCAATGTCTTATCACGCATATTTTACTTTAGTTTCTTTTCCTGTTTAATTAATTGGCAGCACACTAAGCTGTTCAATTGCTCATAACTTTCTAAGTGCAAATAACAATCATGGCAACCACGTTAGTTTAGTATTTTATAATAATTTCATCTAATCTTAATCATGATGCTGTGATAAAACAAGCATCACCATTCCATTTTACAGGAAGAAATGAAGTTTAGAATAGTGACATGGTTTGTCCAAGTTAACACAGTAAATAAGTAGGGAAACAGAAAGAAAGAATGGGACTTTTTAAGACTCAAAATTCACAGTAAGTATATTTTTCGAACTACTAGACCTTTAGTAGGACAACGATTTTATTTTTCTTTTTTTCTAACCCTGGGGTTTTATTAGAAACACATGAGAATAGAGCCAAAGTGGTGTCAGTAAATATCTGCAGTACTGTTGCACGATTTGTCATTAATAATGTCAGGCATAGTAACCTTTGGGGAATCTCTCATCTACTAAGTACCCCTCTCAAGGCTAGCCATATGCGTGTGTAAATGTAATGAAAATTGTCTTATGAATGTGATTTAAGGGATTGGTATAAACCTCCTACCAAAGAGAGCTCCTCTCCAGACTTACTGCCTCACCAGAGTCCTCCATTACGCCACTTAAGTTAAAATTTGTGACCCCAGGAAGGTTAGTTTTCATATGCAAAGGTTACTTGGAATGGTGAACTGTTTAAAAGTTACCAAAGACAATTAAGAATAATGCACAGAAGTAGGCAAAGTGGAAGCATAGTTAAGAAGGGCACATGGCAAAGAGGAAAGGTGATGGGATTTGGAGTTGAAAGATCTGAGTTCTAACCCTACTTTTGTTTTTCTACTCTATGGTGCTGTCTTCTCACCTTAATGCACTGATTTTTGAGTTTGTAAAGGCACTCCTTAATGTTTTCTCATTTAGACTAGTATTCTTGGATCTTTTAACCTTCAGAGTTTTCATTTTTTCCCCTAACCATTTAATAATTCTATTAGTGATATGAAAGGAGTAAATAGCACATAATGAAATTTTCAACTGATTTTTTTTAGGAGAAGGCAAAAACACCTGTTAGGACACATAAATAAGGCAGACTCTCTGACAAAGATATATTGAGGTCTAATTTAGGAAAGATATGCAAGATATTTCCCTAGGAACCAATAACCTAAAATACCAGCAATCAGATGAAGTGAAATAAACTCGGTCATAAAATCAAGACACATTGCCTAGGAAAATGAAAGCATAGTTGCCATCATCAATAAATAAAGAAGTCACAAAACTATTCTATGCTTGGAAGAGTTTAATATCATATAATGCTACCACAAGCATCATGAGTCTGGGAAGAGCCACTAGTAATCCAAGCAGTGATTTTTCAGCCTAAAACCCAAGAACCAGTTATCAGAGAGTTTGGGGTAGTAGAAACAGAAGGGACACTTATAATTATCACTATAATAATAGTAATAATAAACTCTTCTGTTTGCATAGCATTTTACCATTCTAAAAGCACTTGCACATACAGAGTTTCATTTGATCTGCAAAATTACTCAGTGAGATGAACATGAAAGAAATTATAATTCCCATTTTAGGAGAGAAAATTAGAAGTCAAAGTGGGGAAGTAATTTCTACAAAACTGTTTAATTCATGAATTCAGGACCATCACACAATTTCAGAACTTGATGACTCCTTTAAAACATTTAGTCTAATTCCCTCTTTGACATATTAGGCAACTGAGGTTTAGAGAGAGAAAGTGACTTTCTCTAGGAGAATACGGCTGATTAGTGGCAATGCAAGCACTTGAACCTAAAGTCATGCTCATCTATCTTTTCACCAAACTGTTGTATTGCGTCCCAGAAGGTCTTGAAAGAAAAGATGATTAAATGGGTCCAAGTTAGTTACAAAATTTGGCGGGAAGAGTCCACAGTTGCCTTTCGTGTTAGATGAGAAAGAAAGATTTTCACTATGATATTTGCAACAAAAGTGACAGTTGCAATGGAATAAATGAACGTAGTTTTGAACATTCTGAATCAGAAAGATAAAGATGGACTAGTCAGAGGGAAAACATGACGTCAGCAATGTGGGCACTGATTTATGGAGAGAGTCTGGAAAACTAAAAGGGCAAAATATGCATGACTTGGCTAACGACTGAAGAAAGACAAGACTATAAATATTTGAAGGGTACAAATGCTATAGAAGATACAAAAATTCCTTTAAAAGCAAGGGAGAGGGGGAAGCCAACACCATTAGAATTAATGGATCCCAATCAAGAAAGGGAAAAATAAAAGTTGAACATAAGGAAATAGTTAAAATGAGATTTATTTTCTAGATTTGTCTTCCAAGGTCTAAGGTGGAGTCTGTCATTTGGGACAGTTAAAATCTGAGTGACCAAAAATTCATAAGCCAGTGACATTGGAATCTATGTCCCAAGGATACACAGAGGCTGGAGCACAAGCTTGCAAAAGTATTTTTCATCTCACTTTCATAGTCCAGCAACCACACAGCATTGTTTTGATTTTCACTCACTTTGAATACTGAGGCTGTGGAGCTGAGAGTAGGAAGAGTAATGTGAACTCTTCGGTTCAATGCAGGGCACTAGACGTGAGTTTGCACCCTCCAAATGGAGCAAATCAGAATTGACTCTATAAAACTGCCTCACAAATAAATGAAATAATTAAACATAGCAGCTGCATGGTGGAATAAATGTGTACAGCCAGTTTTCACCTACCTGCCTGATCCCAAAGAGTCAGACAGGCGTATCTCAGCAAAGAGCATATAAGGAGCCCCCTCTCGGAGGCAGAGGTTGGACCCAGCCTGGTCTCCTTTTTGCTGGTATTTCACATACATCCCTAGATTAATGGGTTCCACGTTTATAGGTTTGCTATGCCTGCCAGTATCTGAAATGCCAGTCTGAGTGGGGCCTACCTTGTCTTGCTTTCAACACACGTGCCCTTCTGGGTCCTACTTCCTGGAGCAGCTGTTGACCTGCCCTGCATCCCAGTCCCCATGAGGTTTGATAGTAAGATGTAACTGATGCAATGATTGTGGTAATAACAACATCAGCCTTGAGAAATGATGATATACCCATACTGCTAAGTGAAGGGAAGAAATAGTCGACTGAAGCCCTTGCATGCACTGAACTTCAAAGGCTCCTGTGTGCTTTTCCTAGAACTGGAGCTCAGGCTGCCTGCTTACCCCTTGGTGCCTAGGGACAGTGTCTAATAATCCTTATCACAGGTACCTATTAAGCACCATATCTGGCATAGAGTATTCAGCAAATATTTACTAAATGCGTAACAAACCCCATTTATTAAACTCCTTTTATTAAACTCCATTAATCTAGCCATTCAATAAATGAATAAGTATTTAAAGAACCCCAGCTTGCTTGATTGGCTGAGATCTGATCATCTTAGCCTTTGCATCTCCAGATCTTGGGGATTTGTTTCCCGACCCCATATCCCCACCTTCTGAGGAATCCTGGATGGACCCGAACCTGGAATATTAACACATACCTATCTTTAAATATCATTACTTCCCAGAAATTCCAGTGGTTGGGCCCTATTAGAATTGTGTAGACTCTAGCACTAGCCTTCATCAAACCCTGCTTTGTCCCATTATGTCACACAATGTAGTCTGGCTGCATGGTCACCTCCAAGGTCTTCAAACTTCTTCCTCCCCCGTATACTGCCAAGATGCCACAAAAATCCTGATGTTCATGAAAATAAATTTTTTTTTCTTTTTAAATCCTTTTTCTCCTTCTCTTCTTCTGAAGACTCATTTGTTCTTTCAAAAACAGAAGGATTACTGAGATTTTCAGTAGAAATTCTGGTTGCCATCACATTGTAGACCATTCATTAAAAATATGCGTTATGGAAAACCACCGAAGATCATTACAGCTGTACTCAGAAGCCAATGTGCCAGGATAATGAAAAACAATTCTGCAGTTCCCCATGCTCTGTTAGTTGTGTTTGTCATAAATGAGTTGTGGAGATTCAGAGTGAATGATCCATATCTTATTGAACTGTCCTTTTTTATCGCTGACAATTGAAGGTGACTGAGAAGCAGGCCAGTGTCAGACTGTATCTAATTGGAAGCCTTCTCTCATTAACATCTGATGTTGACTTGTAATACTTGATGAAATTAGGACCACAGTGGCATGCATTTTATTATACAGCATGAGCTGGTTGAGCTCTCTTCCATTTCAGTGTTTTTTTTAACCTCACCCCACCCCTAACCCTGTGGCAGAAGGAGCCCAGCAGAGCAGGAATTTTGAGTAAAGCAGGTCTGTGAACAAACAAAGCGAAAACAGTAATGTGGTGAAGGAAATTGAAACCATATGGACTTTTATGCCACATATGTTAGAGCAGTTCTTGGGTATTGCCGTGGAACCAGAGGACCAGAGAGACCTCTGGAAAGTCACTTTGGCCCCATGTCTCCAGGCAGAACTGCCCCAAACCCAGCCCAAACAGCTGAGAACATACCTGTCATGTACAGGAGATGGTATCCACATCCTCCCTCCGTCTTTTCCCGATCACGGGCTGCCTCCATGAAATGCACTCTTGGAAGCTCTCTTTGAAAATCTAATTCTTTTGCTAAGGTATTATTTCCAAGAGAAAAAAGTATCTGGACAAAGGACTGGGAATTGAACTCTAGTTATTCCCTCTTCCATGACCCCTTCTGGAAAAGAGAAGAGGAATGAGAGATGAATGGAGAGAGGTAAACGATTTTAGTAGAGCAGTCCACACATACTGAATAAAACGCTCCAGCTCTTCCAACAAATAGACAAGAAAGCAAACTTGTTTTGTATAAGGAACACATGGCTGATGCTCACAGTCCAATTCTTATTAAGTATAAGTTAGTGCCATCAAGGTTAAAGTTTTTGCAATCTAATGTTTGGAAACCCACAAACATACGGTTTATATTTTTTTCATAGCTCTGTCAGCTGAAGGATAAACTAATGCTGATAATAACTAGCCAGTTTCTGAATGGTTAGTGGAGCATTTCACAAATGTAAAAATTCTTTTGAAATGCTTAACAAAAACTAGGAAGTTCAGAAATTTCATCTGGAAAATATCACCAATCAGTACCTGCACATTTATTTATTTTCTCTAAAACCCTCTAGTTTTAGAAATACGACATTTTAGAATACACATTGCATTTTCTCAGAGATATAAACAGTCATCTTCAGTTTCAGAAGATGAAGCAATAGCTGATTTAAGCTATTTTTATGCCTGATTAATGTCCAGATCTCTTCTGGTCTTTAGCCCTTCTGACTCTGAGATGCTAAATGGGCCCAGATCCCTTATGGTCCTTAACCCTTCTGACCCAGAGATGCTATGATCTGGTAGAATTTATGAGAGAAAGAGGAAGACGGGGGGCCTATTCTTGACAATATTGTGATAATGGTAAAGTTAGGGCTCTGGGAACTTCCTTCTCTTTCCACTTTCTCTTCCTGTCTTTACTTCTCCATATTTACTACTGCTCACCAGTGTACCCCCTATTATGGAAGTAGGTAAGTACTGTCTTTCCCATCTTAAGACTCTTGAGTGTTTCCTTACGTCCATTTTCCAACCTCATTTGCTTGTGTTTCTTGGTAAAAATTAAACTTCCAGGCAAGTTCACCCTAGAATATAAATGGCAGTATCAAATTTGATACGTTGCCATCTTAAGAACATTTGGAAATAAACAGACTCACTAATTCATGTCTTTTCTGGCCTATGTAGAATTTTGTTCTCAAGCAGAAATTTGAACTCAGCATCATGAGACTGATTAGATCTCATCCACCACTGTCTGTGTTTCAGAAAATCACAAATTGTTAGAGCTCAAAGGAGTCTTACAAGTCTCAGTTATAGTTATCACTTTTCAGACCAGAAAATAGAAGCCTAGAGAGTTGAGGTGATGCCCAGGTCACTTAGAGACTCAATGAATGAACTGGGTAGCATGCCATAGAAAACTCAATGCACGAATAATTTGTAAAATATTTTAAGCCATGAAAGTATATTTAAATATTTTGTGCATACTTTTTTGCACTGCTATAACCTCCACCAGTCAAAGATGTCTTTGTAGAAAAGGGAATCAAATACAGTTGTAAAGTTGTTGATGGGCAGTTGATAAATATGCAAAGAAATTTATATAGTAAGCAAAGTAAGCAGTATTCCATCTTAGACTAAAAAATTATGTTCATATAAGGGAAGAACTTCCTATAAACTGGAAGTGATGGGGGCCTCTGGAGAATGCCCTTTTAAAGGTTCTACTCACACACTGTGCTTTGTTGATATCAAACATCTGGCTGGAAAGAAAACCAGTCAATCAACCAGATGTTTAGTCTACCCCCTGCCAAACATCTGGGCCATTGATGGGATCATTTCCTTTTCATTAGGGAAGCTTGGCCACAGTGACCCAGAGGTGTAATCACAGCATGAGAACACAGCGTGAGGATGACGGATGTCTTGACCCTCCAGGATCCCCAGAGTGGGACATTTTTCAGGTCTGTGTGGGTCAATCAGCATCACTTCAGTGAGAGATTTGTTGGCTGTTTGTTGTTCTGAGACACTTTGATGCCAGCACATTTTTTAATTCCGACTTCATAAAGAGCAGAGGACCTGGACTGTAAAAGAACATCTTATTGACATTCAAGAACAGGAGGCCATTGGCTGAAAGCTACACTGGTTTCCTCCCAAATTGTCATTAAGTGACCTTCCTCTGCTGTTTCCATTGCTGCGGGGGAAAGGCTGCCGACATTTTGTTGGCACTGGCCTCGGGATTCATAATGAGTAGAGAACTTGGCTCTATTATAAAACATAATCCATCTGACAAAAGGAAATCATTTAATGGGCACTCTCTTAATTACAACAATTTGGAAGAGGGAGAAGTTGAGGACAATAGCAGAAAGCATAACCAGGTCACAATGAGAATATTGCCTTTAAACTCCTTTCTAGTAGACCAGCATCCCCAAGGGTTGAAGAGGAAAATTAACATTTACCAATATTTTCCTCATCAATTCTAATCAAAGCCAAGTGGGAAAATGGGGGAAGAAGAGATTAAGGACAAGCAAATGGGGGAAAAATAAGGGTTTTGTTGTCTTATATATTGAGGAATAACAGGAAGACTATGACATTCATAATTTATTATGTTATTCTCTGGAATTTTTTTCTGGGGATGAGGGGTCTCTGGAGGAAGATTACAGGCAGTCAGCCACAGATCACACCTTACACAGGATCACTGCAGGGTCTGATCTAGGAGTCTTTAGAAAGATGATCTGCAACTTGGCTGATAGCCTCATGGGGAGACCATCCCTCTAAATACTACAGTGTTCCTATCTTAGTTTGTCTTCTTTGCTTAGAGTCATAACAATGGTAATGTCTTACAGGTGTCCAGAACTCTGTAGTTTTCAAAGGGCTTCCATACAGATGACTTCTTTTGATCTTTGCTCTTCAGTAGATGCAGTTTAAAGGAAACAGAAGGAAGAACACATTTAAGCATGTACTCTATGCCCATTACCGTCCAGATACTTTGCCAGGTATTGCCACATAATTTCACGTGGTATCCTCCTCAGTCTACACTAACCAGGGCATGTGAATTTTTGTCTCCTTTTCACTGGGGAAAATACTGGGCTCAGAGAGGTTAAACAATTTGTCCAAAGTCACTCAGCTAGTGAAAGACTGGGTTGGAATTTGAATCTGAGTCTCTTCCCAAAGCCCCTGCTTTCTTATACCATGTTGCTATCATAATTAATGTTTTAAACATACCAAGACAAAACAAAGCAAAAAATCTTCTCTCCAGCAGTCATAAGCCATAATATATTTAGTGACATAATATCATTATATAAATATATATACAAAGGTTATCCAAAAAATGTATACACATTTTAAGAAAGGAAAATAAATGCATTGAATTTGCAATACTCAAAAGAAATTTAAAAAAGAATTCACAATACTCAAGTCATATTTGACTAATGCAATTATAAGAGGTGCTCCACATGGCTTATATTGACCATTTTTTATCATTATATACTGAGTATTATAATTTTAATGTAGTTTTTTCCTTTCTTAAAATATGTAAACATTTTTGGCATCCTATGTGTGTGTATTAATATACACTAGACATCTACATTTGAAATCTTCTTTCAGGCAACCCACACTTATATTAAACCATCTCTGGAGTATCTGAATGAAAGCAAAGAGAATAGAAAGCAAGTTTGCTAATATATTCATTTACTCAATCATTGAAAATCTATAGAACCACTATGGATTTATTAATATCCTGTTCTAGGACAAAAATACCCATATGTCATGATCCCTGCTTTCAGCAAATATATGATTTTCTTAAAGATACTAATGAACACGCTCTATATGGCAATATAACTATATTCAAGCTAATATATGAATTTTACAAATAAGAAACTACCATAAGTAGAATAAGATGAAATATAACTGTTAAAATATGTTCACAGATAATAATTATCGTGGAGATCTACTGGATAAGACCAAACAGTACAGGCATGGAACTGAGGAGGAGGATACCTAATTGCTAAGCTCTGAACTGGCTAGAGGTCCTTCCAGGATAAAATTGAGGAAGCTCAATAACATGTCATATTCCAGGCTATAGCTCAATTTTCAGTCACCCTTTAAGGGTGATATTAGTACCTTATTTTTAAACTTGAGGAAACTGAGGGAAACATAGAAATCAAACCCAAAACCAAGCTCTTTCCCATAAACTCAGAGAAAAATAGAATATAAGAAGATAAAAGAAAAGAGGAGGTGTATTTTGGGTGAAGATTCACAAAATTTGGTAAATTGGACTGACTGAGGCATGTTTGTCACACAGCAGAGTGAAATGGTTTAGAATAATGGTATATACATTGAGAAAATAATGTGGGATAGTTCGGCAGATTTTGAAGGGTCTTGAAAGGACAACAAAAGAGTTTGCTATAGGAATTAGGGAAACCATTGTGAATTTTTGACCAGAATGTTATTGGATTAGACTATAACAGTCTATATCACCAGTCCCCAACCTTTTTAGCACCAGGGATCAGGGGTTGGGGAGTGGGGGTAATCATTTTGAGGCGATTCAAGATCATCAGGCTTTACATTCTCATAAGAAGCGCACAACCTAGATCTCACATGTATTGGTTACAGTAGGGTTCATGCTCCTATGAGAATCTAATGCTGCTGCTGATCTGATAGATGGGGGAGTTCAGGCGGTGATGCGAGCAATGGGGAGCAGTTGTAAATACGGAGGAAACTTCATTCCCTGGCCTGCTGTTTACCTCTTGCTGCGTGGACAGGTTTCTAACAGACCACAGGCTGGTACCAGCCTTTTGTTTTAAGGCCATTGTTATGATGAACTCTTCTTAATAATGAGAGAAATCCATTCAGAACAGAGCTTTGACTACATGTGGTGTGCAGTTCAGACTACATGTGTCCTGGCCACATCTGCGGAGGGAAGCTTAACGAAGCCTTACCACTGAGAGGTGTTGACTGATATTTTTTGTCAGATTTATTGAGTTATAGTTTATATACAGTGAAATTTATCCTTTTTAAGTGGAGAAGGTATTTTTGGTTTAAAAGTATTCATTTCTGAAGAATAATAAAATACATGTATGTAACAATTAATAAATAAATAAATAAATAAATAAATAAACTAAAAAAAAAATAGATATACACCTGTTCAGATGACCGATTTCCTTGTTTGTGTTTGTTAAGTTTGTGTATTTTAGGGATTATTCCATTTCATCGGTTATCAAATGTATAACCACAGAGTTGTTCACAGGGTCCCTTTAATATCATTTTAATATCCAAATGCTCACTGGTGATGACCTTTCTTTCATTTCT
>CAUYRH010036280.1:0-24660 GCA_963574655.1 Perodicticus potto | reverse complement strand
TAATTGTGTACATTGGTGCAATCATGGGGCACAATGTGCTGACTTCATATACAATCTGAAATATTTTCATTGAACTATTTAACATAGCCTTCATGGCCTTTTAATCACTATATGAAGACATTTATATTCTACATTTAGTAAGTTTCACTTGTACCCTTGTAAGATGCACCGTAAATTTGATCCCACCAATCACCCTCCATCCACCCATCCTCCCCCCTCCCCTCCCCTCCCCTCCCCTGCCCTCCCATGCTCCTTTCCCCATTTCTTGTGCTATAACTGGGTTTTAGCTTCTCTGTACTTTCTAACAGTGCTTGAAACACAGTAGGCTTCCCAGATTGGATAAACCAACACTTCCTCTACTAAGAGGTCACTCTCTTCACCTCATAGTGCTAACACTGTTTCTTCAACCCCAAGTAAGATTTTAAAGATCTTATAATGTCTGTGGTTTGGGATTTTATAATTATGGCTTTAGCCATTAATCTTATAGCCTGCCTTTTTTTATTATATCTGAGATTGAGCCTGAGTTTTTGTTACAGATTGCTAGCCTGTAGCAGTCAGTTGGGGAGATGAGACATCAGTGAGACAGATAACAAAGAAAAATGGGTATCAAACTGTAAAGGATTAGGTAGCTCCGTGGCACAATATTAAACAAAGTCTTCCGAAGTATAGCAGCCAGAAGTCTCATCTTATATTATAACCATTTTTTCATCTGCCAAAGGCAACTTAGCTATTAAAAAAGGGGCTTTAATGTGTGTGTGCACATATATGTGCAAATATACACATGAATATCTCCATGTTCTCAGACTTAAAATGAAAACAACCCACATTAATAAATAGGAACATTTCTAAAATGTCGCTATAAGCCTAAGGAATAAAAATGTAATTTTTAAAAGTTGATGGAGGTTATAAGAAAGCGATCCAAAAGGCATTACAGTAAGTAATAAGCCTAAAATGTCTGGTGTAGAATGTTTTCATTAATTCAACCTTGAAATTCATACACAAAAACTAAAATTCAAGGATAATAGATTTATAATATATTTTAAAAATCCAATTCTATCAAAAACCTATTTTCGTGGAGTTCCTTCTTGACATGCTACTAGATAGATCTCAAAATTGTGTTATTATTTATAGAAAAAAAGAGAAATGATTTGCAAACCACTGCTGCTTATACATCTGTTGTCTTCCACTGCAAACTATTAAATCCTAAATATCATCTCCACTGCCTATCCTCAGCCCCAGCTTCCTGTTTTCTAAAAAGTATTTGGGTTTTTTAATCATATGAAACTCAAATCCTTTCATTAAAATCACAGTCTTTGTTAGCTAGCATATTAAAGAATCCTTTATAGCTTAGATATATTGCAATTTTATTATGTACCAGGTGTGGTTGTGGGCAATTTATTTCTCATGAAAACCTTAGGAGGAACGCATTACTACAGATTCAGAAGTTGAGGATAGAGAAATCTCAGAACTTGACCAAGATCTCACCGTAAGTAATAAGGCTGGGATTGGGGCCCAGACATACCAGATCCAGAGTTCAACCTTTAACCAATACAAGCAAGTATCTAATTTATTTTAATGGATACAGAAATAGAACAGTCATTTGGAGCAAATGAGGGCAGAATCCCCAAGACAGAACAGAACACACATAGGAAGACAAACTTTAATTATGTCCCAGTAAGGGCTGGTTTCTGAAAGGATTAGAGCAAATACTTAGGAAGTTCAATGGAGTTTAGGTCCGGACACCATTGGGCAAGGATACTGAATGAGATCATTAACATAGAACCTTATTCAAAGTTATCTAGGGAATGACTCGCACAAAGTTAAAAAACATTATTTGGGGTTACTTGCCAAAATATTTGATGTACGTGAACAATGGACAGTTTAGCAGATGATAACAGTGAGGGTGGAGGGTGCAGGGATACCAAGAGCATTAGACAAGTTGCCCCTCCCCACTCTACTCCCTGTCCTCACAATACTTTAATCTACTATCCAGATTCATTCTCACAGGAGAAATATGAGGGATATGGGAGCTAAGGAATTGCAATGAGAAACTCTTGACCTCAAGATTCATTCAATCAGGTTGAAATCTATAGCTTTGAGCTTCGTCACTGGGCCACCCTCAAGGTAAAGAAACAGAGGGACAATTTTGCAGAGAAGATGGGGCTTCAGGAGGATTATCCCAGGAATAGGGCCAGGTAGTTTGGGTAGAGATGATGAGAAGAGGGAGGGGAACAGCAGAGATGCCTAACAGCTCTCTTTCTATGATTGTCTATTTTCCTATTTTAAATAGTATTCAACACATACTATACTCTTCCTGAATTAATTTACTATTGATGAAAATTGCTTAGGTTTTTTCCTCCCTCAAATGAAAGTATTTGTAGCCACTGTATGTACTAATAGATATGATTTGCTATTTCCTAAGAATGTCGCAAAATTATTTTACATTAATTTATCTTCATTTCCTGAGCTAAACTAAGCTGGTTCCTATGAAACCTATAAACATTAGAACCCTTACTTAGACATGTGTTTATTCCACTAAAAATATAGGGCAATTTATTTCAATAAAATGTTTTATATTTAAAATTATGCAACACATTGGATTTAGAAACGTAGAAATGATGGCTATCCAATATTGTATTTCCTCAAAATTTTCAGAGTTGTCAATGTATTTTTTTCCAGTAAAGCCAATTTCTTTATTCTAGAAAATACACTCTGGTATGTATTTTAGATTACTAGTTTAATGCTGTAGTCTACATCTTGAGCACAGAGTTTGAATTGATTCTATAGAAAATATTTTTGGAAGAACTACCTAGATCAAAAGTTACTAAAAGCAAAAACAAGTAGAAGAATAAAAGTGGCTGATCCAGATAACTACTTTTGAGATGACTTTTCTTTTGTGCAGTTTTTCTTTAACCTTTTTTATTTCTTTTATATTTTTCCCTACTTACATTTATGGAGAACTTTAAGAGAAATGTCACTGCATAATTTCCTCTCCATTTTTCCTTTCCTACTTAGAAGGAGCACCTACAATTGGCAAAAGAATCACCTCTAAATAGAACATAATTTGTTCCTGCCAGGCAGCAAAGAATTAAATAAAAGTTGCGTATGGTTGCTTGTAACAATTTAGGCTGGAACGATTGCTAAGTGGGTTAGCTGTTTGATCTCCTTATTCATCTTTCCCAAGCTCCCCGTAGAGGAACCATATCCCTGCCCAACCCTCTACTGTAACCAGCAGTTTCTCTCCCACTCTGCTCCCAACTTTAAAATAAAAGAGTCTCAATGGAAGGAAACCAATGAGAAAGGAGACACGTGTAAAACTTCTTTCTCTCTTTTTTTTTTTTTCTTTCTTTTTTTCTCTGAGCCCATTCTTCTACAGAAGTAAAACTTTTTTGGAAATGTTATGAAAAGAAAAAACTGAATGCCTATCTAAATGTTCAGTTATTTGTAAATATTTTCCTTTTTTTTCCTACCTTTTTTTCAAGTGAAGAGAAATTAAAGAAAAGGGGAAACGGTAAGCTCTTTAAATTTGACTCACTTGTAAAACTGAATTCTATGAAACACTTTCATTAGTAAACACGGGTGAATATGTGAATGGTAATGAAATCTCTGAATGACGGTTACAGAACAGGACAGGCACTCTCACCCATTATAGAGGAAACAAATTAGAGAAAATAAAAGAGGGAAAAGTGAATGGAGTCAGTATAATTGTCACTCAATTTCACATGGTTGCTTTAAACACCACAGAAAGAACAAAGTTTCGTGTTAACTATATCAACTATAGGATGCTGTGTAAAACTTTATTTGAATCAACATATAATTTTCTTTAGTAAAGAAGAGTTGCTGTGAAAATTTAACTCAATTTTTAATCAATGTAGCATTTCAACTTCTACACCTAATTTTTCTAGGCTTAGCATTTTTTATAAATTCCCATGTAGCAGGATGAATTAAACTTTATATGAAAATACATTTAAAAAATATAGAAGATCACCAGTAAGTGATTTTTATTATAAGGAGTAAGCATTTTACTATAAATCACTTCCCATTCATGTTCCCTACTTCATTTTTTGTGGATCCAAAACATTTTAAAATTAAACGTGTTCACAGTAAAATCAATTCTATCTTATAGAAGAAATATCCAATATAGAGTTTGTTTAGGAAAAAATGGAATAAGAAATTTGAATATTTTCCACTTCTTTAAAAAAATTCACCATTTCAAAAATATTGGGAGTTACAACTCCTAAGAAAACGTGATGATTCTAATTGTTGGGTGTTTCTCTGCTCTTTGTGAATAGTGTTGATATCTTTTACAAAATATCCCCAAGATAGAACAGAACATCCATAGGAAGACAAACTTTAGTTATGCCACAGGAATAGGGTGAACAAATGCTTGTCATGATAAATATCTTTTTCAATAAAAATTCACATATGGTATTTTAATAAAAATTCTTGTAAAATTTGCTTTAAAATAAGTTTCACAGAAACAATATAATTTGAAGGCTGTTTTCCAGTGGACAATTTGAATCCCAGAGACCTACTTTTCTGAGCAATTTTGATTTCTTCAACCATTCACTAGAAGACAGTATAAATCTGCTCATTACTAGTAAGTATAAGCTTGGGACTCTCAGAGACCCCCCAATAGCGCCCTTTATAACTACCTTATGGAATATGAGAATTAGAAATAAAATTATTTAAGTGCCCTATCTTTAAGTGCGATATACTGGGCCCTGAAAGTTACAGATATTTAAGACATTGCTATTAGGAGCGTTGAAATTAATGCCATAGAAGCTTCAAAAAACAAGAGATGGCTACACATTCTCTAAGAGGTGATCAAGTATTTGATAGTAGCAACAAGTCATATATTCACTCACTTGCAACAAGTCCATATATTCTCTGCCAGCTTTGTGGCCTAAAGTGCGTGTATCAGAGTTGGCTTTGCTAATCATTTTACCAACATAGGAAATCTTACACTCAGCCAGCGCTACTTATCCCTGCCCCCAGAGTCAATGGAAAAACTTTGAAGACAGTCAGATTATCATCTGTATACAAAACTTCCTCAGGCAGAATCTCTGGGAGTAGATTCTGATAGATGCCCAAGTTTGGAAACCATTAATCCAGTTACCTGCAGACATAAAGAACCTTGCCTTGTGTAGTGCTAGATCACGTTACATTACATCTCTGCTGGATACTTTATGTAAAGATCATTTTTCTCCCAACAAGCTACAGTCAAAAAGATTTAATGTTCATTGGTGGAAACTTAATCTAAAAATAATTGAAAATGGAAAACTGGCACTTTAAGAGGTGAAGCAGCATGCTGTGGAGTATGATGGTGTTAATATTTCAGGTAGAAGCCCTTGTTGTCTCTGAGACGGACTAAGTCTGAGAGCCTTTTGAGCAGGAAAACTGGAATGCAAAAGTTAACAGGAAAGCAGAGGCCGAGTATACACTTTAGTAATTTAAATGGAAAATGTTAGCAGAAAATGACCCTGAGAGACCTAAAGAGGTCTCTAAACAGGTTGTTCTTTCTTGAAGTATGTGTGGATCTTTGTGTGTGTGTGTGTGACATATTCAGCATTTGCTCACAAGAGATCAGAGACTATAATTACTTCATATCACGCCTGACGTATTGGCCTAATCTTCCCTTTGCATCGTTACAGAGGGAAGTGATAAGTGACTGCACTAGGCTTAGCCTGGCAGCACCTCTACAGAGCTGTTAATAATCACACAAGGCAGTGCATAGTATGAAGAGCCAACTGCTTGATTTTCTAGAATTTTGAGGGCTGGTGGTGAAATGTAACTATTATTAAAAATTAAATTAAATTATAAAACCCACAATTAAATTGTACTTAAACAAAGGTAAGTAATTTTCAAAATTCATTATTGCCTAGTTTACCATATTTTAGTATTCTTTACATAATTGAGTTTATTTACATCTAGTGAATGCTTCTGGTGGAAATACTACACAATATTGTGCCACCAAGGCACCTCTTCCAAAGTCCACCTTGATTGGAAGGGATGAGATTGGGTCTATTTATACCATGAAAATCAGCAATTGAGAGATTTTGCTTTTATTTTTTGAAGAGCAGTTACGCAACATTTACCAGCACACCATGGACATGTCACGTAATTTAAAATTAAAGAAACAATGCTTTGGGAAACGCACTATTAAAACTTGTCCAAGTGAGCCATGACATATTCTGTACCTGTCACAATAGAAAATGTAACAAACTGATGTTTCCACTAATTCAGAAACAAAATGAAATCAGCCTTGATCTGAAAAAGGTGCAAAAAAGACGTAGGGGAACTAAAGGGGTTGGCCCGTAAGGTCCGAAAATGGTCAGAAAGTCTCCTGCAAGACACGAGCAGGGATATGGAAGGCAAGTGTGGGCCCCTCAGTTCCCCCAAACAACCATTCTAGTCTTTCACAAGGTCATGTTGCTAATTGTTTTCTTTGTGCTTTGAAGGAATCAGGCAGACTGGGTCTTCTGAACAGTTGACGGAGAGCCTAGCCCAGAGGTGAACTGACTAGAGTCATTGGTAGCAAAGCCTAGAGGGCTGGCAGTAAAACAAGGCCAGAGAGGTGAGATTATGGGATTTGTTCTAGATTTTAGGTGAGTTATCTATCAAAAAAGTATAAGCCAATTCACAGTGGCAAGCTGTTGGGATTAATCTGTGTCTATACGTGTGTGCACATTTACATAAATGTTTACTTTTTATGTATCTATTACATACAAATGCATTTTTGATATGTCTCTATATTCACATATAATGTTTGTAATAAATAACAGAACACAGGTAATGCATGATGAACAGAAGGACTGAGATGAGCTAAGTAAGAAAGGGTCTATTGTGAGAGAATTCTGTTTTGCACTTGGAGGTGATGTAGTGCTAAGGAACAAAGGTCACTATCTAGCAAGCAGGGCTTACATTTCATTAACTTATGTACTATATACCATTTGAGGAAAATGTCAATTGAGAAGAACCTCTCACATATGATAAAAATAAAGATATAATTTGAAAAATATACTCAAAAAAGTGAAACATTGCACTTTCATCTCAAGAAGCTAAGGGACAAAGAAAACCAGGCTAGCAAATGTACTATGCTTGCTCCTTGTAATCTTCCTAAGTAAAAGTTAATTCCTAAAATAAATTTCAATTGCCCTGGAAATCATCTTCTTACAAATGTAGCAATGAAGGCCCTCGCCGATACAGATCAGGTGCAAACCCTTAATTTCTCATTATTCTCCCCATCTTAGTGCATTATTTTTAAAACAACTTCCTAGATTGTTAGTTCTGTTTGCTAATATTTTGTTTAGGATGATTGCATCTGAATTCATAAATTATCTTTAGTTCTTTGGCAGTTTTTTGTTGCCTTTATTAAATTGGGTTCATAAAACTCCTGTTTTACAGGTGTTTTCAGAAAAGCTATCTTTTGGATTCATATGGGTTGACTTACTGTTCTTGAAGTTTTCATACTTTTCTCTTTTCCTAACTTTAGCTTTTATTTTAACATATATTTTAAAAGTGGTTATGTGTGATATGATTCCATGTAAAGACCATCAGAAAGGATCCAGCCATTGTTAGTACTATTTTTCATGTTACATGGCTGGATACAGCCCTCTTCTATGGAAAATTAGGTTTGCATGCATATAATAGACACAAACCAAGGTTGTACTGAAATCTCTAATTACATTTTCTCGTAACTTTTTTTCTGCTTAACTATAAAAGTCCAAACTTAGAAAGTGTTTCTATTTTATGTAAATATTTTCATAAATATAATACTTAAAACTAATTGTTTGAGGCAGGCAGAACATCTGGTTTATATTTATTTACTTTATTTTTGTAACACTTTCTTCCCACTATTTCCCCCCATTAGGTAGCATCTTTTCTTTCTCATCAATCTAAAGTTACATTGGCCACCAATTTTTAGAATACCACATTCTGCTTCAGAACATCTGGTTTACAGAATGATGATTCTTGGGATTAAGTTTGTGAATATAGTCCTATCTATGACTTCTCCAATTCCCCCATTCCCACTTAGCTAATATTTGATCCTTGGAAACAGTGGTCCATCTGGTGTGACCTAAGAAAAAGGTTCTGGGATCTGAGTTTTGTTCTTTTCAGCACCTTGGGGAAATAAAGCTGGGAGGGACTACCTTCTGGATACTACAATATACTTGAAATATAGAGATATGATGAAAAATAACAAATAACATATTACATATTATTACAATAACATATTACATATTACAATAACATATTACAAATACAACTGTCACATTCTAAAAAATAATTCTGTCCACATATGGTTAATTCATATAAATCATAATCAGAAGTCCCATTAGTTATTTTTCATAAGAAATTGCTCTAAGATTGGCACATACATGGCATTAATTCATGTATTGCTATAACAATGCTATAAAGTTGATAATAACAGCTCTGACCCAAAATCACACATGTGCCCTTTCAGGCCAAGGCATAGGAAATTCCAAAGGCTTTCCCCAGAGGTCCTCATGGGGGAACGCTGTCCTCTCCACACCGACACGGTGCACGGCCAATGTCCTGTGGTTTCTTAGGGAGAGCCCCGACTGCCCTTGCTGTTGGGCACATCCTCATCCCTGCTCAGAGGACCCATTCAGAGGTCTGGATAACAAGGGCTTTGACAGAGGTCTTCCTCAGACACTTCCACTGAAAGGTGCTTGTGAAGAGGAAGTGAGAGCCCTGGAGACTCTTTTTTCCCACTCTCACTACTCGGGGTTTTTCCCTTTCTGCCTTTCTCACCCCCTCCTTTCAGCTTCCAGGTCCATAAATCTCCCACAGCCTTTGTCGTCTCCGGGGTGAGGCAACTCCCAGGGATCGGTGTCCTGGCCGATCCATTTGACTTGGCCGGCCCTCGCCTGGCACCGTTCCCTGGGGAGGAGTGAGACAGTGGAGGAGCTGGAGCTTCCCCTGGCTTAGCATCGTGCTTGTTCTAAGGCAGTAAAAACGATTAAAGTCTTGACTGTTACCTTCACTCTAGTTTGTGGTCTCACTTGACCACTATGTTGCCTAGCAGCCTAGCTCTCAGGTCATTTTTTGGCACTCTCATCCTTTTAAACACAAGAATATGGATGTTCTGGGGCCAAAAATGAATTAAGGTCACAGAACAAGGAAGTGACAGTACCTGGTTTCATATTAGCCAGTTTGGCTCCCAAATCTACTCTCTTAACTACACAATCATTTCTGTTGGGAAATTCTATTCTCTCTATCTATTAATGTTCTACTAGATTCCCATTTGCTTAATTTCTAGAGGGAAACATTTATTTCATTTTGATTTTCCTGTGATAATGGGGTCACTATTACAATGCTTCAAGTAAATAACATATTCACTATGCAATTTTTTCACTGTGAAGGGTTAGTTTATTGTATATGCACTTCTGATGCTCCCAGCCATGAATGTTAGAATGTTAGATGTAAATCCTGCTAGGATTGTGTGAGGAAAATGATCTCTTCAGGAGGGTGAGATCTCTCTGCAATCCTCCTGAAGATTTGAAAGAATGAAATACCTCATGTCTATTCTGGGAAATACAACTTGGTTATAAATCATATGTTTTTTTTTTTTTTGAGACAGAGCCTCAAGCTGTCCCTCTGGGTAGAGTGCTGTGGCATCACAGCTCACAGCAACCTCCAACTCCTGGGCTCAAGTGAGTCTCTTGCCTCCACCTCCCAAGTAGCTGGGACTACAGGCACCCGCCATAACTCCCGGCCATTTTTTGGTTGCAGCCGTCATTGTCGTTTGGCGGGTCCGGGCTGGATTCGAACCTGCCAACTTAGGTGTACGT
The DNA here is from genome assembly GCA_963574655.1 of Perodicticus potto. Lineage (NCBI taxonomy): Eukaryota > Metazoa > Chordata > Mammalia > Primates > Lorisidae > Perodicticus > Perodicticus potto. The sequence goes on along the minus strand of CAUYRH010036280.1, from coordinate 14,842 downwards.
GGCTGGCGCCTTAGCCTGCCGAGCCATAAATCATATGTTTTTAAATCAATTATAATTACTTTTGTAGATACTTCAGACTTTTACTTTATCGTTTCAATCATTCTCCCCAAAATATTAATAAAAAACCTGATTGCCCTTTAAAACTTATTTGGATTCTTTGTATAAAGAATTCATACTGTACAGAAAAAAGTACTTTAAGTGATATTTAGCCAAATATTGCTTAATAAAAACTATTCATGAATGCCTTATCCAATTTCCCTTGTGTGATTTGTAGATATTCACAAGTATTTCAAAAACTAATATCTCTAATATCTAATAGAGAGCTAGATATCTCTAATATCTAATATTTACTAAAACATTAAAAGAAAACTAGGCAGACAGAGGGTGCCAAAAATTGTTTATACATTTTAAGAAAGGAAAAAAACATATAAGTTTGTAATCATCAAGTCACATTTGACTTCTGCAATTACGAGAGATACTTGATGTGACTTGTGTTCATCTTTGTCATCATTATGTATTGTTACAATTTTAATATATGTATATTTCTTTCTTAAAATATGCATACATTTTGGTACCCTATATATATTTTATCTTATAATTATTATAAGTATAAATAGAACATACATGTACTATAATATAAATAGTATAACTTGTATAAGTATGAATTTATTTAAGCACTTTTATGTTGCCATCTTTACCTGAAAAGGACTAAAAGTAGATCAGCTACCTGTTTCTGGATTGTAATTTTTATTACACATTCATTCATTTGTACATACATGGTGAATAGAAAAAATATAACTTAGATTAATTTGATTTGCCTTTTTCTAAATTGCTGTGGTTTGAATGCTTTTATCCCTCCAAAACTCATGTTGAGACTCAAACCCCAATGCAATAGTCTTTAAGTCATGAATGCCTCAATGCTACTGTGAAAGGGGCTGGTAGGAGGTTTAGCCTCTCCTTCCCTCCAGAGAATGCAGCATTCAAGGAAGCTTCTTGGACTCAGAGACCAGCCCCCCATATACACCAGACCAGATGCTAGTAAATTGATATTGGGCTGCTCTGCTTCCAGGACTGTGAGGAAATAAATTTATGTTCTTTATAAATCATCCAGTCTTAGGTATTCTGAAGAACAGCTCACATAAGCAAAGACATGCACTTATCTATTTTATTTATTGGTCTATTCATTCGGTAAATATCTAGTATCCATCTATTATGTGCCACAACAGAGGACAGAATGATAAACTGGCTCTTGTCCACAAGAAGTTTCCATTTGAAAACGTAACACTGAATGCCAGTTTTTTTATCTCTGGTATTGATGGGAAAAGTTACATAAGTCTGAAGAAGAAAATACTTCTTAAAGAATACTTCTTAGAGAATACTCCTTTGACAAATGTCTTAAAATATGATTAAAATCTAACCTGTTAAACAGAACAGGAAGGGTCATACAAACGAAGACATTGTAAGAGCTCAGTCCACAGAGCTGAGTACCAGGCAGGAATCTGCTGAAAACTCCAAGCCATTTGGGTTTGTTTAGACTTGATCCTATATTAGTCACTCACAGTGGCAAGGGTTGTAGACAGGGTCGTAGTCATATTTCATTAAATAGAGCTCTTACAGACATTTTGTCAGGTGAATTTGTCAGGACTGGATGCAAGAAAAGCAATTAAATACATGGGCTCTTAAACTAGGAGGACTTGGATTCCTACAGAGGTTATGGATAGAATTTAGAAGGTCACTGAACTTGAATGAGAAAACACTGCATTATTATTCTCATTAATCTCTTATCAAAATTAATGACTTTCATCAATTACAAACAGAGACCAAAGCAGAGTAGTATCAGCTGTGCCAGCGACACTCTAACCAACAGAACCCAGAGAGGCACTCATGTTATCCTGCAGCTGTCAAAGCCATCTTAAACACTATTCATGTATTTCTTGTTAATTGTGGCAAAGAACCCCACATAACATGAAATTTCCCACCATAACCATTTTTAAATGTATGTTCCGTTATGGTAATTAATTCACATTGTTGTGCAACATATCGCCAGCACTTTTTCAATCTTGTAAAAATGAAACTGTATATGTATTTAACAGCAGCTCTACATCTACCCCTAGAAACCACCATTCTATGTTCTGTTTCTGTAAGTTTTACTACTTATGTTACTTTAAGAAAAGCAGAACTACACAATATTTGGGTTTTTTGTGACTGGCTTATTCCCTGTAGCATAATATTCTCAAGGTTTACCTGTTTTGTAGCATGTGACTAGATTTCTTTCCTTTTTATGGCTGAGTAACATTTCATTATATGTTTAAAACATATTCAGTCTGTTCAATTCATTTTCCTTATAATTCATTACAAATTTTTTATGCATTTATTGATGGTTATGCATTTATGATTTAAAGTATTTATTTGGTGCTTATTTATTCATTTTAAATGTTATAAGAAGGAATCACTCTACTCCACTAGACTGCCACAAATGTCCACAGCTTCTAAAGATATTAAAAAATCGGAGACTATTTCAGTAACTCAGGCAACAGATAGAGTCTTAAACGATGGCGTTCATCATAATAACACATGTCTAATCAAGAAATGGGCAGAAATCAGCATGACTTATGGAGTAACTGAATGTCAAGAACCAAGGAAGAAGTGAAGACAATGATGACTACAAAATTTTTAACTTGGGTGACTGATTGGTTGGTGATGTGTCATTCTGAGAATCATTAGTTTAGAGATTTCATTTAAAACCATGCGAGTGCCTGAGGTTACCCTTGGGGTGGAGGGAGAGTGTGACTCAGGATAAAACCACAGACAATTAATACCCAAAGGGAAGTCAATTCATTATTCTCAGCCATGGTGTCGTGAAGTACATATAATGTGTCAGCAAATAGAACTACTATGCAAACAATAAAACTTTGACAAGACATCAGTGGTTAATTTGTAAAGAACCATTGGTTATGACTCTACTCTGCATTTATAATTTTTGCACCTGCAATTATTTACATGCAAAAACAGTACAGCCACAGTTGCCTAATTATAAGCACAACCATCCCAATTTGTTTTCAAAAAGAACAGCACAAAGAGATACCATCTGTGTAAGTGCTGCAAACCCCTCAGACTTTTCCTGCTCCAAATCCCATAAGGCTGGTGGGCACATTTCCCTTTTGGCTTCCATCTCAGGCTTTATTCTTGCCTGATCTCATTCGTGCATTACAGGCTAGTCACTCTGATAAGCTGAGAGTCAGCAGCCCTTCCTCTTATCCAACCAATGTGCTTTTCTCTCCACAAATATAATATGTACCACAGTGTGGGCAGACTGAACGTAGAAGCCATTTCTGAAGCACATCTTTGGCTTTGTTCATGTGAGCAAATTCAAATTTTTCCGCACATGTAATTTTATAAGGCAGGCAACTTGAATATTGTAAAGACAAAAATCTCATACATATTTCTGCTCAAAAGTGACAAGAAAATTATGTTACTGTACTTTTAAAAAAAGTTTTGCCATTTATTAAAAACACAGATGTCAGTTTTGATCAAATATATTCACATTTCTCTATTATATTATCAGGGATATCGTGAAATTTAATAATTGTCCCTTGGAGTTTGATTTTACACACAAAAAGTCATAATACAATCAGTACTATGGCAAATAATTATTGAACTATGTGGAGACAATTATTATTTCGGGTAAGAAATACATAATAATGGATGAGAAATATAAAACCCAGGTTTAACACTTGATAAAATTCTATTCTCATACAAATGTCAGTAATAATAAATGTGGGACAGCATAGCCTGCTTTATGAAAATGTAAGAGATTCTAGACAACAATTTTCAAAGGTTTTACTGACAATTCAAATATTATTTGTTATCATTTAATCATATTAAACACTTTGAATCTGATAAATTCTCTGTGGTGGAAAAAATATTCATTTTAGGAATAGGAAATTCAGTGGTTTATTAGAGTAATTACTAAAATCAAAGTGTAAAATATGTTTCTCCTATATGAAATCGACATTTCTCCACTCTAATGTGTTGAATTGTTACAAAGTATTAAAAGGAAGCCTTTGAAAGCAAATGAAGGTTTAAGAATTCTAAAATGTTTGCCAGCTTTTTTTTTCTTATTTGAAAAATTATGGCAATAGGAAGTTAAATTTTGTTCTTCTGTGTAGTTCACAAAGGGTTGAAGCAGTGATGAGATACCAGCCTAAGGTTATGGACAATGGGTGTATGTTTGGATGTGGAAATGTGATAAAACAATTTAGGATGAGCAAAGAAGAACACGTTAAGACAACGAGAACTTGTAAAGGGGAAACATCATTCCCAAAAGAGAATTACTCAGAAGCAAAGATTGGTCAGCCATTTGTTCTGTCTCACACATCTGAACATTTCAATGGATGCAAAGCTTAAAACATTATTGGCATATTAAACATATGACATTCATCTTCACATGAGGCAGAATAAAATTTTGATACATTGAAAAAGATAATGCTACTCACATCCCGAGCTACCATTTGTTGACACCAGAGTCAAGTTGGAAGGCCATGGATTCCGGACAATATCTTGCCAATGAATGGTGTCTGCATAACAAAGGAATTTGTTCTGATCTACATAGACTCCACCATTTAGGATTTCTGTATTAAAAACAAACAAACAAACAAATTTGTTCTCAAACTGCTTGTTGACAAAAAGGTATTCAATAAAAATCTTCTGGTCCTATAATTTTAATGTTAGAGTTACATCGCTAATAGACAAGATAACTTTTTAAATATTTTTCATTGAGTCATGTACGTTGATTATGAGAATTTGAAAAGATAAAAAAATACTAAAGTAAATGACCAGTCATAATTCTATACTCAGAAAATGCTTAACATTTGGTCTAGAAGTTATCAATCTTTTTCTTTTGCCTTTTCCCCTGAAATTGGAATAATATTGTATATAATATTTTATAATCTGCTACTTTTTAGTAGTAGAGTTAGTATTTAATGATAATTCACTATTATACTGTATTATTCTTAATGAGAATATGTTATAACAGAGTATAAATTAAATAGTAATCATTTACACAATCCCTCCTTGTTGATCATACAACTTATTTATTTCTAATGTTTTTAGGATAAATTCCGACAAGTGACATTCCAATATAAATAGAGTGCAAATATTTTTCAGACTTTTGGTAAAAGTTGTCCAATTGTTTCAGCCAATGTGACATTGAATGGAGTTAGTAGGTAAGTAATTAGCACAAAACGGAAACTAAAATTAATGCCTTAATCACAAAAACATTCTACATTATCTCATATGAAATCAAGAGAATTGTCAGTAAGTTTTTAAGCATAATACAAAGCAAACTATATAAAAACCCAATGTTGATTGAAAAAAGGGCATGAGTATGGGATAAAATACACTAAACCCAATTTTTACTTGATTCTCTTGCCTTCAATAGCTAATTTTCCCCCCACAAAGTGTCTCACAATATTTATGGATTCTCTTTCAGATAGCTTTAAGTCTCTAGGGAAAAAAGATACACCTTCTGAAAACATTGTTCTAATTATTTGAAGATATTAGCTAGACACACACAGTACAATCTTCCCCAATATCTATCGCATTTCCCTTTTCATCCAATACAAAAACAGTTTAAAAGAAATCTAGCCTCGGTCTATAAAGCATACAGTTATAAGCAATAAAAACCCAGTTAACAGCAGCTTATCAACATAGGGTAGTGTTTTGTTCACATCATAAGAAACCTATAGTGAACAACTGCAGATATTAATTCAACTGTTCTGCATTCCCCCTTATCTGTTCTGCCATCTGCAGCGTGCTGGTTTTATTCATTCCAAGTACAAGATGGCGCTACATCTATACACATCTGTTCTGAATCATAGGCAGGGGAAGACAGAAAAGCAAGAGACTCTCCCAGCAGAGCACTGACTTCCTATCTGGGAAGAGATGATCACCTCAAGGATTATGTCTGCATTTCATTGACCAGAACAACATCTCATGACTACCCTTAATGCAAGAGAGACTGAATAAATAACCATTTTTAGGTGGATATATTGTTATCTAAACACAACCCAAGTTGACAGGGATATTACCCAGAAAGCAGAAGAGCATGGATATTGGAAAGGCAACCAATTCTATTTCCCCTAGTAGCCTTTAGAAAATCATCTCTCTTTTTCGGGACTCCAAGCTGTTTAAAAGTCATCTGGAGCCAAAGAGGAGGATAAAACCATGAAAGAAATGTGTGGCACCACCACAGGGAAATTTGTGGAAGTAAGATTTGTGGGCACATTCAAAGTGCCTCCTGCATAGTGTGCATAACATCCTCTAGCTTGGTTTTGATATCCCAGGGCTTTCCACATTTAGAATCACTCCCGTGTTCATCGTCAATCTTTTCATTGAGTATTGGTTCCATTTTCTCAGGGGGGGGAAAGAAAGAGAAAGAAACAAAAAGAAATTAGATCATCTTTCTACTTCTAAAACCCAGTTCATTATTTTTCATGACCTAACTACACAACCTTCATCAAAGCAGAAGGGAGATGTAAGACATAAGCAAGGCTGTGAAAATGGATTTCTACATTAATGTTTGGCAGCACGTTTCTGTCTAAGAAATGTGACTATCTCATACTAATAGCTTTCTCATGAGACATTAGGTGATGCTCTTCAGCTATAGAAATAATTCTCCATTAGGTGACAAATAAAAGGAGATTTTGACTGCTATCCAGGAAATGAAGGTTATTTTTCAGTCTACATTTAGAAAAGTTCTACAGGAAAAAAAAAAAGGAAAAGATAATAGCTCAAACGTCTGTATTTCAGTGGTCACATTTTAATTCAAGTAGCTCCTAGAGAGGAACACAGAAGCTGTTTCCAGCTTCCTATCTAAAATTTCTTAAGTAGAATCAGTTTATATTACAGCGAATGATAATCATATCAAATCCCTTTCTTCAACAATATTAATCTGCAATGAATGTGGACATTTTGTTTCTTAGAAATATTCTGTTTAAGAGCTTGGCTTATACTTGGATAAAGGATTTAGAAAAGAGACTATAATAACTGAAGTATAATCTCACATGTTAAAATTTCAAATTAACATACAATCATGATCAATCTAGATGATACTTTTACCATCCCAAATTCAAAACACAACATCTGCTAGCAATTTTAGTCAAGAGGATTTATAAACTTTTAGCACTTAACGATGAAGCGTTTATTTGTATACATTTGTGTTTTCCCGGAAAATAAGTCCCTTTTTGTTTGTTTGGCATAGACTCTACTCTGCTGTTGAATGTCAAAGCCCCACAATCAGAGAATATATATTTTCCTTGACACTTAACAGGAGAATTTTAAGGAGTAGTTTACCTTATTTTTTAAATTAACTTTACTTAAATATTATGTAAGATTACCTAAATATTACCTAGTATATTATTGGATATATTGTGTATTACCTAAAATATAGATTACCTACGTATTTGTCAGAAAATACTGTTACAATTGCATTTATACATTTTTAAAGGCTTATTAATTTTATAACTGTATAACATTTTAAAAATATTAACTTAATACACTTTTTGTTAGGAAATATTTAGTGAGGCTCATTTGGGGACTAAGGAAATTCTGGAGAAGGGATACTGACCCGTAAGAAAGTTCTTAGAGACACAAATTATTTACATGTGAAGGAACACTTAATGTTTATGCCTCTTTGACTACAGAAGCTTATGAATTTTTAGATCAGAAAGAAGGACAAGGATGAGAAAAAGATTTTGTAAGATATGTATCTGATAGGATACCACAAAAATGTCTGGCTGAATGTATATTTAGAACTGTCAAGAACAGCAAGCCTGTCTTACAATTTTATTAAAGATTTATTGGAAGGAATCACCTGTGTTACACCAACAGTTTCCTTCTCACTAACATGAGAGAAAGTGACTAAATATTAAATTTGACGACCAGGACAAAAAGTATCTCTAATCCTAAGGAAGATAGCAAATAGGGCACACATTTAATTGATGTTAAAAGATAAATAAAGCCTAGACAGGTGCAAAGACTCAAAATTTATTGAATAATTGAATGATCTCAAAATAATCTCATTCCACTGTATTTCACTTCCACTGCAGGAAATATATCAGAATAAAACGAGAGAAAGACAGATAGATTCTGAATCATTTGGCCAATTGGTAGGAAAAAAGCCACCATGAGTTTTTCTATTATATAAAAATATTTCCAGCAAATTCACAAAACAGAACTGTCTCTTTTTAATAAATGTCATAGTTAAATATAGAAAGATGTATTAACTATGACATCTGCAAAAGCAGTATCATTTCATTCCTGAAAAATTCCAGTAAACACTTAAATATGTTTTCGTCTCAAACATTTCCTATTAGATTAATGCATGAAAGTCCAGTGAAAGGTGTCATGAATCTTTGTATTTAAGTAAGTTATAATCCATATCACTCTCCGATATGTTGAACTTAACTTATATCTCATACACGATTTATAACTGAAACAAAATTAGACTAAGCTCCAAGAAAGCAAGAAATATCTCACATGGCACCACCTATAGCAAACCTAGAGTGATCATTCATGAACACTTGGAACATTGAACTTGAAACACTGTTATCCTGGAATTTGTCACAAACATTAACTTTCGAATAAGTTAACTTCTGTTGTAGTTCTCAATTTTAAATTACATTCTGACCAAATTAAAGTAAGAATAAAAGTTATCTTTTTCATAAAAACTCTCTAGGTCCTCTTAATTGCTTCTGTTTCATTAAGTCAGGGGCTATTTCTGTTTTGCCCAAAGCTATATCCCAAGTTTCTAGTATTATGCAAGGCACAAAGGGGATATACAATACGTGTTTCCTAAATTAAAAAATCCATATATAATATCTTGAGTATGAATAAAAAACATATGTGCATATAGATATATAATTATGTGATTAGAGATTTGATAAGCTAAAAGGGTAATAGCTTTTATTATATAAAATGCTTATAACTGATAATGTATAAAATTATTGTAGATAATACATTTGATATTTACAATACATTATTATCCCCACATCTATTTTATGCACCAAACTCAATTATTACATAGAAGGTTAAAAAAATGAAGATTTTAAGATTTTTATTGACAGATGAGATTCCCCCTCACCCATACAAATTACCTACCATATAGTACTTATAAGCATGTTTTCATGTTGAATAAGTCTACTGTGCATTGTCCTTACATTATTATTTAGAAAGAACCAATATGGCATTTGAAAAAGACATAAAGTACTTGTATCTTAGCCTTTCAATCCATTAAGTTTGGCCACTAGACCATATCCTTCCCTTAATTTCCATTTGCATGAGTCTAATAACGAAGAAAATGTTTGTGTTATTTAAACAACTTCCTTCGTTACTCTTCGCTTCTTGTCAAATGCTAGTTATTATGGTGAATTTGGGGATGAGTGCCCATTAACAGAATCATTGACATTTTACAAAATATATCCTCTCAAAAGAATATGTAGTAAAATACTGAATCATAGCTTTTTTTTCTCTGCCCTATATTAAATAGCCTAATTGTGATGTAACATCCTTGCTGAAAATGCTGACCAATATGACTTCCTTACTAGGTTTAAGAAGTACACAACTTGCTTTGGCCCCATGAACAATTTGTAACTGTTTCATAAATGAGAATGAACGTCTTTCTCTTTTTATAAAATAAAGATTATAATTTTAAATGCAGTTAGCCATATTTCAGTTCAGTCTATATGATTGATATCAACAGTAAACATTTTACTGCTACTCACAAATATCCTAACCAAAATGATATCAGCAAGATCTAATAAGTAGGAATGAAATACTTAACCTCCATCCTATATATCTGTCTTTTTTTACAGAACTGCCTTTATAGGTCAAACTTAGAACTAAAATGAAAGTAAAAAATAAATAAAACTAGCAATATTGCACTTGTCTAAATACAGCAAGGGTATCTAAATAATGCATATATCAGACTTATAATACCTAAGACAAAGGGTACAAACAAGAAATCAAAATGTAAGGTGGTAAAAGCCAATTTTTAAGATGAAGCTACAGGAAGCGGTTACAGGACTTCCTCAGACATAAAGCAATGTATCTTTCTCACTGTCATCACCTTAAGCTGCACGAGTCTGTTGGCAGATAATGATACAAAAGTAATATAGCTCACATCATCCACCTGTGATACTTAATACATCATCTCTGGTATGGACGTGGTCCAGAGATTCCTGCGTCTGTCCCAAACCCAGAACTTTCAGCTGGGAGCACAATGAATTGCTGCTACCACACTGGGTCAGCCCTCAAGGTTCATTATTAATAAGCTGAGACTCTAAAGGCTAATGAGAACCGGGTGCTTCAGGAGACAATGGCTCATTCATCATCAATCAAGCTTTGAAGTTTTTATACAGATGATTTAAGGAGAGTTGAAGTGTGCAAAATTGAAATGTCACATTTGTATTGGGAGGGGGATAGAAGGTGATAATGTAAATGAGTAATTTAACCTTCTGTATTTCAGCCCAGTGAGCAGAGTCAAAAGCTCATGGACGCAGATACCAAATGTTAGGACGTAACAGTGGACAGTTTTTCAATCAGAGTAGACCAATTTCAAGAAGAAATTGTCATAGCCATTGGCTGAAAATCAGTTTAAGATTGAAAATAATAGCAAAATTAACTTCATTATAATTGAACGTAGTTCAGTAAGTCTTGCTACACGATTCCAACTTACAAATACATACTTCAGGGTCTACTACAATTCTCAGCTTTCACTGTGCTTCAGTTCCAGTCCTAGCTCCTTTAAGGGATCGGCTGCGACCGCCTAGGTCTTAGAGGTTATTCCTTCCTCTGACTCCCCAACACTGATGATCTGAACCGCTCATCTGCAGCAGAACAAGTGATACCTCCCCCTCTGACTGGGGCCTTCGTGGAGTCGTCTACTCTATCTCATTGTACAGCCCTCAAGATTCAGACCCATAATATACATCTTTCTCTGCCCCTAGTGCCAAAGGAAGTGTCAAGCACATAGCGGAAATCCAAACGTTTTGATGACTATGATGACGCTGACAACATCTGCGAGACACGAGCAACATTCGCAAAATGTTTTTAGTTGCTGAATGACAGTGCAGGGTGACTCAAGCACACTACGTAGGGCTTACCTTACAAATCACATACAAATGTTGTATACGTTTATCGTGATCTTAGAGATGTAATAATCCACTTAAATTCACTGATACTATCTTGAAAAATTTAAAAATAAAGTTTATCTTGTAACAGCCTTTAAATTATGAATATAGCATTTCCTTCTCAGATTCTCCTCTCTAGCCTCATTATATAATCCCAGGGGTGTGGCAACATCGCTAATAAATGTCTTGTAAAAATTTCTCCCAGATTTATCCTCCCCTTTGTATTTTTTATTTCTGTTTAGAACCATAATCATATGCTATAAAATTCATCTTTACTTAACATCTGAGATTTATCACTAATTCCTTTACTTCTATATTTAATCAGTTGTCATGCCCTAACTTTTTGTAGTGTCTCTTTTTGTATCTACAGCTACTCTTTCATTCCAGTTCCATCATTTCATACCGGACATAACTTTTGGTGTCTAATCTATCGTCCCCACATCCACCCGGCACATTAATATCATACTGTATGCTATGCTATGGGTAGGTAGACAGTGGGACAAACAGATAGATTCTTCACTTACAAGGGCTTCGAAGTATGAAGGCAACCACACTGAATCCAGTTAACGGGATAAAACTAACCTCAAAATCTAGCTTTCAACTTGTTAATTATGTGATCCTATCTACTTTTTTGAGGCTCAATTTGCTGAACTCTACAGTGGGGACATTGTACTCTCAGTGTCTGTCACACAGTTGCTGATTTTATTATACTTCATACTTGACAATTATTCAAATAGTTGTTTACCTCTTGGTCTGAGCAAAGGTTATGCTGCCTCCTTGTATTTACATTAATGTTGTATTTGATTAGTTTGTAGCCTAAAGAAGATGGGCTTTTATTTCTGTATTTCATAGTCTGGTTAGGCAGTAACACAAGACTATTATGCAAATCCTCAGTCATCAGGGTGCCCGATTCCATTTTTCCTTTTGTTTCTGCACCCCGTTCAATACAAGAGGACTTCCCAAATGGCAAAAGCCATGCAAAAGATGGCAGAAATCATGAAGAAGGAAGGATCAGACCCTTAAAGAAGGGTCTTTTGAAGTGCTACTTCGAAAGGGTCCTTCTGTGCTTGTGCCACAGAATTCAGTCAAGGAGCCGCAGCTCAGTGGAAGGAAGGTAGAGAATCATAGTCTTTGTTCTGGGTGGTCATACAGCTAGTTAGGCTTCATATACTATTAAAAGGTTGGAAAGTGATAATAGAGACACCTAAAAGTCTCTGTTTTATTGACTCACAAGAAACATCCTTGAATATTCTGGATATTTAAAAAACATAAGTCGGGCGGCGCCTGTGGCTCAAAGGAGTAGGGCGCTGGCCCCATATGCCGGAGGTGGTGGTTTCAAACCCAGCCCTGGCCAAAAACTGCACAAAAAAAAAAAAAAAAAGTAAGTCGTGTGGTTTGAACAAATGTAAAGTTTTTAAAAACTCTTTAATCTAAGTAAGACATACATATATAGTATACAATATGCAGTTAACTTTCACAAAGTGAACACATTTATGTAAATAGCACTCAGATCAAGACAGAGAACATACCAGCACCACAGAAAGATGCCAAATATGTCTTTATTCACATCACTACTGTAAGCAGAGCCCTTATTCTGACTTTGAACAGGATCACTTTTGCCTCCTTTTGTATTTGACATCCATGGAATCATGCATACATGTTCCTTTGTGTCTGGCTCATTTCGACTGACCCCGCATTTGTGCAGTTCATCTGGATTGTTCACTGTCATTGCCGTGTGGGGTTGCACGTTTCGTATGCCAGTTCTACATCAGGCGATCCCGACACTTGGCACATTTGGGCTCATTTTTATGAATAATACAGCTATCAGCATCCCAGACTATGTCTCTTGGTGACTACATGTACACACTTATGTACTGTGCGTACCTAGAAGTGGCAAACTGACAATCATTTTTTCAAAGTAATTTTACCAGTTTATATTCCCATCAGTAGTGCATGAGAAATCTTTACTTTGTCATCTCTTGTTTGGTTTTTATTTCATTGTAGAGATTCTTGCTTGAGTGCAGTGGTATCATTTTAATTTATACTTTTCCAATGCCTAATGAAGTTAAGCCTCTTGAAAACTACCTTTGAAACATAATTTTCAATGGCAAGAGGTGTATTTGTGTTTACTTAATGAAGGGTCATACAATTATGTGTAAAACATTCACAAAGCACTGCTAAAAGCATGATCTCTATCAAAGGTCATTAGTAAACGATTGAGTAAAATAACGTATCTGATGTAACTTTCATAACTTAAAAGAATATACCTTTGATTAAGGGATATGGCTCAATATTTTGAAAATGTCACTTTAAAATATCTTAGAAAAATACATTAAAACTATATTAATTAAACTTATTAAAGAATAAAATATAATTTTTGTAGATGGATAAAAGTATTCACATTAGGTGAATATATCTTTGTTAACAGGAATGAATACTAGAGTATAATATGAAAAGGGTGAATGAGAAAATTGATGTCATCTTACCAGTGAAATAGAATACTCTGTTACATAAAGCTCAAATATTTTTATTCTTTTATCTACCAGAAAGTCCTCATTATAGACAACAATCCTCTTAAATAACTGCTTCAAGTTTCCGGAAAATGTAATTGCTTCAGTAGAACAAATCCTTAGAGTTCAACATTTTCATTACCAATAGGGAGGAAGTCATATGAGCACCCAGAAATGATTTGTCCCTTTTATTTACAACCTTTAATACAATAAGCCTGGGATATACTGCAAGGTCACTTTCAAATATCTCACCTACTATATTAGTTTATATAGTTTTAATAACTCTTCTCCAAATGTGTGATTTCTTCACTACTTCCTTTTTAGAATATTTTAAAAATGTATGATTTCTCCTGATGACACTAATAATAAATAATATTGCTATGTATGTTTTGCCGGCAAGTCAAGACTTGCAAATAAAAGATAAAGCAAGAGAAAGAAGAATGATTTAATCCTGTAAAATGATTGTACAATTTTCAAATATACCACGATTTTTTAAAGGCTATATTTGAGAATATTGAAAATATGAATATATGATTTGGGGGCCTAGACGTCTCAGCTAAAATGACTGAAATGTTAATTATAAAAAATAATACATCAAGGTAACATTTTATAGAATATTAAAGAAGTAATGAAATAAGATTGCAAAGAAGTGGGTACTGAAATACTTTTAAATCCATGACAAGCAGGTTAAATTAAATATTTCTTTTAAAAAGAATTTCAATTTAAAGAAAATCAGGAAGGAATGATTAAATAGTAGTAGTCCTTACTTTATAAAGTACTGGTTGTCAAAATAGGAAATATAAGATACTATCGCAAAACAGAATGAGAAATAGCTTTTGAGATCAGAGTGTATATATTTTCAAAGCAGTACACATTACAGATAATAAAGATGAACATATTTAAGCTCCATGCTTTCTCATATTCCTGTATACCATGCTTGTGTATCTGTTTCATGTAGCCACTGTCCAGATAAAAGCACACAATATTTCTTTTTCTTTTCTTTTTTTTTTTTTTTTTTTTTTGAGACAGAGCCTCAAGCTGTCACCCTGGATAGAGTGCTGTGGCATCACAGCTCACAGCAACCTCCAATTCCTGGGCTCAGGCGAGTCTCCTGCCTCCGCCTCCCAAGTAGCTGGGACTACA
>CAUYRH010036279.1:0-52890 GCA_963574655.1 Perodicticus potto | reverse complement strand
GTCGCCCTCGGTAGAGTGCCATGGCGTCACACAGCTCACAGCAACCTCCAACTCCTGGGCTTAGGCGATTCTCTTGCCTCAGCCTCCCAAGTAGCTGGGACTACAGGCGCCCGCCACAACGCCCGGCTATTTTTCTGTTTTTTCAGTTCAGCAAGGCCGGGTTTGAACCCGCCACCTTCGGTATATGGGGCCAGCACCCTACTTGATGAGCCACAGGTGCCGCCCAGGAGGAAGGGGGTATTTTAAAAATGGAGAAAGGGAAGGAGGGAGAGGGTGGGGGTGTCAGAGAGTGGGAGGTCGAGGGATACAATACACCTTTGGGGGGGTGAGACACAAATATAAGAGGGTCCTTATCTAACAAAAGCAACCACTGTAACTTGGTTCTGTATACCCTCAATGAATCCCCAATAATAAAAAAATTTTAAAAACCCCATCACCTCACTAAGGATAATTTTACCACACTGATTGAAATTTGAATAGAATTTGAATGGAGAAACAGAAACAAAGAAAACTGTACCAAATAATACAATTAAAATTGGGCAAAGAGCCTGAATAGATTCTCTCAAAAGAAGACAGGTGTGTGAAATGAATGACCAACAGAAATTTGAAAAAATGCTCAACATCACTCATCAGCAAGAAAATGAAAGTAAAAACCACAATGAGATATCATCTCACACCTAGGAGAATAGTTGTTGCCAAAAATATGAAAGATAGCAAATGTTGATGAGGATATGATGAATCGAGACCCCTTGTTGAGAATGTAAACAGATACAGTAATTAGTACAGGAAAACAGGAGGGAAATTCCTCAGAACTTTGAAAACAGAGCTACCATATGATTCAGTAATCCCACGTCTGGGTGTCTATCCAAATGAAATGAAAGCAGTATCTCAAAGATAAGGCTGCCCTGCCGTCTTCATTGCAGCATTATTTACAATAGCCAGGGCATGGAATCAACCTGTACAACTAGATCCTGCGTGTTTCACTGCCCTCTTCTTTCTCCCTTCAAAGGAGAGAAATGAGCACAATTGTACCATGATTTTAAGATAAGATACCAACAACCAAGCACAGTGATGCATGAAAATATAGATGCTATTTGGTTCTAGACTCTATGCCAAACCTATCCTGCCTATCTTTATGGCACTTTCCACTTGGGTGAAATTTAAGGCTGTATTGTTTGATTAAAAATACATAAAAATGAAAGCAGGGAAAATAAAGACAGAAAGCAAAGAATATACAATAAGTGTAAAGGTAAGTGGATGTGTGAGTATGCTTCATCTTTAAATCCCTACACTTCACAGATCAAGTAGGCTCTAAACAAACAGTTTATGAATAAATGAATGAGTTAAACTGAAATTTCAGTATGTTTTCCGCTGAATGCAATTCAGCCTGTAGTGGCGACAAGTGCCTCAGCATGAATGTATTCTTTGTCTGCTTATAAATACTCACATACGTCCATATCAGTTTTTGCTTGTTTTTTGGCAAAGAGCTTGGTTTAATTGTGACACAACGGACAGAATATCTTCTATGAAATGGGCATTATTCTGTTGTACCACAAAGGCTTGTGTAACATAGTTTTAGAGCCCTTTAAAACTGTGAAGAATCAACTTCTCTTTAAATGATTTGGCAAGTATCACTACTTTGATTCACAGAAACAAATACTGAAATTTTCATAAATGCATAGTACTATGTATTTTATAAGTTAAAAAGAGGAAAAGGATAAAGATTTAGAGTAGTCTATGGGAAATTCAGCTATAGAGAAGTTTTTTCAGTGTTTTAGACTATTTTAAATTTTAATTGTCCTATAGTCATTTTGCATCTGTCTTTCTAATGAGTCCAAAATTTCAGTTTTAGAAAGAAGGATAAAAATAACACCTTACTGCAAAAAGTATGAATTTGAAATTAGATAGCAAGTAGATTTGTGATTTAGAATTTTCATTAAACCAAAAAGCAGCAGTGGTGGTGCGTGTTTTTTTTTTTTTTAATCACAGTTGCCATAGTAATCAAACAAGCAGCCCTGAGCTCTCACAGCTTTACTGTCATTCAGACGACATTTTTCTCACATCAGTTTTCAGCAATAATGAAAGTGATATTATATTTCACTGCAACTTAATAAAGGTCCAACAGCCATTAACTAAGCGTTTGTCTTTAATGGTTATGAAGTTTGTGTCAGAATGTAAAATGCCAGGATAGTATCCTCATCAAACCCTTCTGGGCTAAGCACTCAACTTCAGAGCAGCAGATAATACAATGCTTACTTGGGAAGTTCATGACCATTAACCTTTTGGCAAGGATGGCTAGGACCTCTGTGTCATCACTCACCTCTTGCCTCCTTCTATCAAGGAGGTTTCAAAGAAGAGCCACTGGCCATGGCAGCCTGGCACAAGCAGCGCAACCCAGCCCAGCAACTAGTGCCGGACCAGCCCTGCAATGTGCGGCTTCCTTCTGACTCTTTCCACCAATTTTAAAATGAAGTGCTTGAACTCTTTATGTGGCATCACACCACTGAGCAGAGCAACTCTAAAAATTGTGTTTCCATGGTAGCAACTGGAGACTTATTCACAAGTCCTCACGTTGCCTACATAACCTATTTAATTACGTAGGAATCACCAAACTGTGTGCATATGCATATAAATATATGTGTATATATTAATATATGAGATATATTAAAGTTTTATATGTATATATAAAATTTTATGTATACTCTGTGCATGTGTGTGTATATTCCATGAAGGATTAGTCTAGGAAGAATCAACTCTAATATATATAAATATGTCTACATATGTGTGCATTCATGAAATTGTCAAGCTTCATTACCTTAATAGGACTTTGAAATGTATATGCCTATAAAAATCTTCAAAATTAATGAGAAAGACAATAGACAATGAGCATCTTAATAATGCATTTTGTGATCTCACCTAAATTGATTAACAAAATTTGCATAATCTGAAACTTGTATTTTTCAGTCCTCATAAGAATTACATTAATATGTAACAGTATTTCTAGGAATATTACATAATTTACCTGAAATATAAAGACCAATTATCTTGTGCAGCACCTGTGGCTCAAAGGAGTAGGGCGCCAGCCCCATATGCCAGAGGTGGCAGGTTCAAACCCAGCCCCGGCCAAAAACTGCAAAAAAAAAAGACCAATTATCTTACCTTTCAAGTCATCTGAATTTAAATGTAACTATAAATAAGCAAATAAATATATAAACTAATCAATAAAATAAGGGGAGAGTGATAGGTCATCATATATTTTTTGTGGAGATGGTGTGCATTTTGCTACATTTTCTTCACAGCGCTGTTATGCCAAAACTTTCTTTCTTTTTTTTTTTTTTGAAAGAAATTTTATTGAGGAAAAGAAAGACCAAAACTTTCAAATATTATTTTCTTCCCCCTTGTTTCCTTGTGTGACCAGTGGCTATTCGCTTCCCCAAAACATCACATATGAATTGTATGCCGCAATGTCAACGATGTTAAAGAAAATTGCCAGAGGGCAATGCTGAGTTGCTCTGTGACCGGAATACATTCTCAAGCCCTGCTTTAGTAGCACTATAAAAGAACATTACATCAGGCTTGTTATCTGTCACCTTCATACCTTTGCGCTGTATGGAAAGTATTGTAACTACCTTTCGCGACTTTGGAACATAACTTAATAAGGTCACATAGGAGAAAAGGCAATCTTATTGTACCAGGTAGAGAGTTTTTCACTGGTCCTGTCCCAAATTCTAGAAGTAAATCTCTTTTACCACTGCAAACAGTACCAACTGTGGTTACATTCTCTTAAAGCAAGTTGAAAGCCAGGGATATGGAGATAAACTTTCTATCCATGGTAATAATTCTTCCAAACTGATCCAAATGATGGTTTTGAACGAGTCTTTTTACAATCTCAGAGCCACTACTATAATTTCTTGGAAAGTTCTCTGACTTCTCTGCTTATGGCTCTGCTACAAAGCAGTAGTTTGTAGCAGAATCGCACAAAAGATTCACTGTAAATTCATGTTTTCCAGGCTTGGTTGGTATATAAAATCTGGACAGACAATGCCCATGGAAAAACACCAATTCCTCATTGACAATGACAGACTCGTGAGGCGTGTAGTAAAGGGAGAGCTTATTTATAACCATACCCCAAAGCTATCAAACTAGAGCAAACTATCATGCTATCAACAAGCTTCACATGCAGCATCATCAAAATGTAGACATTGCAGTAGAAGTCACATTGAGTGTTTTGAAAATGCAGCACCATAAACTGGAGAATTCTCCTCACTGAAAAGATCTTGAATATTGTCTTTACCTTCCCAGTACACATCGCAATTTAGAAGAATTCCAATTAGTCCCAATATTTCTTCTTTTATGAAATTGGCAGAATGTTGGATGAATACATCCTTACATAAATCTTTGACTAGATGTCATTTCTGGTTTATACACTTGATAATTACATCTACTAATAAATAGTTGGAAAGTATCCAACGGAATTTTCAGTTCTATTCCTACTCCTTCCTAGTTGAGTCTTCAGAATAGGAGTTGATTGTTGTTTCCTCTGATCCTTGAGCAGGGGTGAGCACCACATCATTCCTGATGGTGCCATCGTCTGAGCTGTAGGCTGCTCTATTTTTACAACTGGGTGTAGTCTTCTTCTCTTGGGCTCCACATTTTGCATTTCTTCTTCTCCATCGTCATCATCTTCTTCTTCTTTACTATCTTCCTCAGAACAAATAATTTCACATTCCACCTCTATGAATACTTTTTGTTCACTGTCTGAACTAGTGAAAATGTCCTCATCATTTCCTTCAAAATCTGACTCTATCAGTTCTTCCTCTATCTGAGCTACCAACAAATTATATTGCCTTTTCATCATATTTGTATCTGTATTATGAGAAAAAAGCAAGTTATTGCTTGATAAAAATGGATTTATAGAATTATCAGTTACTCTACATTTTCAATTTCAATTACTCTACATTTTCAATTATATATGCCTTGATCCTCACCAAACACTTCCTAACATCTTCACTATGAAAAACACTTGGCAAAAATAGAACCTGGGCTTTTCCTAGAAAAGAGACTGAAACTCATCACTACCCATAAGAAAAGTGTCTAGAACTTTTCATTCAATAGTGCTGACATGAAAAAGTGTCACAGATGGGTAGGTAAATATCTAATAACAAATGTCATAAGTGGTGAAATCACAACTTCCTGCATAAACCAATATACAACAAAAATCACAGTGAGATCAGTTCCTCACCCCCAGTGGTATTCAATTATTTTAAAAGAAGTATTTATAATTATCGCCTACATTTTCTCATATTATTCTCTTTCCCCAACCCACTTAATTCTGGACTTTACCATCGAGCTCCTGAAGTATACTAAAAATGTCTCTGACATCAATGTTGCTAAATCTCATGGATTTTTACTTTGCAATTGGGCTATTTCAACCATATCTGCTTACTTGGAGCATCTACCACCTCTCTTGGTGTCCGAGACGCCTTATTTCCCTAAGTCTACTTCTCTAAGACCTCTCTCCTCAACCCTAGTCCCATTGATCTCACTCCATGCAAGACTCAGATTTCTCCAAGTTGCTACAAATTAGCATATCAAATCCTAATTTTACCATTTTTACCATCTTGCCTTCATCCCCACCCTATCCCTACTTCTCTTTTGGTGTTCACCATCTTAATTAATGTTTTCACAACTAGCTTTAGTTTTGCAAACCCTAACACTTGTCTTTTTTATTAACTGGTTTATTTCCCTCAAGTCCTATATTTGACCAACAACCATGTTCTATTGCTTCTAGCACATAAAAGTATCTCCCTTCCCAGTGCCATCATCCTAGTCCCAACCACTTGCAACTCTTCAACTCTTAATAATCCCCTAATTGTCTTTCTGCAGCCACTTTTTTCCCTCTCCAATTTGTTTTCCAGACAGCAGTGCATTTCTTTTATTTTTTTTTTCTGAGACAGAGTCTCATTATGTCACCCTCTGTAAAGTACCGTGTTATCACAGCTCACAGCAACCTCAAACACTTGGGCTTAAGTGATTCTCTTGCTTCAGCTCCCCAAGTAGCTGGGATTACAGGCACCTGCCATAATGCATGGCTTTTTTTTGTTGTAGTTGTCATTATTGTTTGGCAGGCCCAGGGCCAGGTTTGAACTTGCCATCCCTGGTGTATATGACTGGCACCCTAGCCACTGAGCTACAGGCGCTGAGCCCAGTGCATTTATTTTTTAATGCAAATCTGATTTTGTCACTTTGCTTCTTAAAACATTTCAATGTTCTTTTATTGCTGTAAAGAAAGAGTCCAAAATTGGTTATACAACCCATGCCAAACTTGATTATCTTGACCTGCCAACATCTCTATCATTGCCAGGCTTCACTCTCCCAAGATGTTGGTGTTTAAGATTTAAAGATGGAGTGTTTCACATTGCTTACTCATATGCAATATGTGGTCAGGAGAACAAGCTGAAAAGTCAAGGTGTTGAAGACCAAGGACATAAGAGGTGAAAGTAGTTTCATCTGGGTAGATACTAAATTTATACAAGACAATGACAATAATTGGGAAGACAATAATTATCCATTAATTATTTGTTGGTTTTCTTTGTTGATAACAGAAAGTTTGTGGATAAGAGCTACAAGAAAGATGGAGTAAGAGAACAACAGATTTTGTAGCGCTAACATGCCCCATTTCATTCAAGGAAAAGAAAGTAATGGTTTAGTAAAATAAGAAGCTAAGAAAGGCCAGTGTTTATTAACATTCTGCATTCTGGGTACCACTCAGTGGCCAAAGAATATTACAAGAAGAACTGGGTTCAAGTTCTGGGTTCAGGCTCTGGTTTTAACTTTTCCCTTTTCTTCTCATGTTAAACTGAAATATATGAAACTATACATTATCTCAGTACAAGAGCGATTTGGCCAATTTCTCCTACTACCACATGGAGACACAGTGAAGATATTGATAAATTGGATTATGTGCTTAAATAAACTCTACCTGTCATATAAGCTCTATGACCTTTGGTTATTCATTTTCATGTAAGGTGGACAAACCCCAGAAAATTTCTAAAGTCTTATCATTGTAAAAGAAGATTTAATGTTTTATCTAGACATGATTTGAAAAGTAAAAATTGGTTAATAAATTATCATCAAATGCCTAAGAGTTCATCATCATCCAGCTCAGCATTCTAAGGAAATGAATCAGTAGAGCAGGGAAAAATAGCCAATACTACCATAGAAGTTGTGATCTGATCATCAGCTCCCTCTATTAGTCTTCAGAGTGTATGTATGCTGTCCCTTGCAGGTCTATTTTTCATATCAGTCAATTTTTGCAGGCTATGTCCTCTCCTGAATGAGTGGGAGTCCTATCTTCCAACTGTCCATAGTCATCCTCACTGTATGAGGATGACCCCCCTGTTATCTGGCTGATATTCTGGCCCAGACAACATGCAGAAGACAATGAAGGTCAGTCATTTCATAATTAGTGTCACCATAGCAGAACTCAATACTCAAAGAAGGAATGAACACTAAGATTGTATCTGAAGAAAAGCTAATGAGCAATATGTTTGAAAATAGAAACTAGTTATGCATTTAAAGAGGTCCCAGACCTGATTACAAAGTATCTTGATAAGCTTTGTGACTCTGAAACCCCAAAGCATATGTCTAATACTCTAATCAGGAAGTTCTCATTTTAAGTAATCTAATCCATTTTATACTTTACATTCCCCTGGGTCAAGGAGAACTCTTCACCAAACATAATAATTCTTATATGTGGGTAAGAATTGATTTAACAAATTAGTAAGATTATTTTTCCTCAAAATCAGCATTCAAGTGGAAATTATCTGCAAAATGAATGTGTGTTGAAGGGTTCCTGATTTTTAGGTTTCCTTTTATACTGTTTCTAACAATAATGCTTAACCCTTGACAATTGGAGTGCCATTTAATTTATCTACCACAGCTGTAGAGAAGCAAAATTAATAATGCTATCTCAGTAGACTTCCACTGACATGCTTCAGCTAGTAAGGTTTTTAAATCAAAAGATTTCCACCAAGCCTTGTGGACTTTGCAAATGAGGTGATTGTTTCTTATATTTTATATTTTATGTTCAGCCACATAAAAAGCATAACCAGGAGCTAAGGGATTTAACCTATTTTTTTATTAATAGGACCAGAGTAACAGATTTCTCTCTCTCCTAGATATATTATATTTTCAACACATATCTCCCTGTGCAAAGATAATACAGTGAAGACTCTAAGATATTGGCATGTCTTGCTCAATTTAAACCCTAGTAAGATGACAGGAATAAAGTCATCTTAATTTCCTTTCTAATCACCTAGCCCAGGAGAAAGAGGGTTATAAGATTAAAGTCATTGCTGTCATATAAGATTAATATAGTCAAGTGCAAATTAGATTCAGAACATATATTTATCATATGCTCTGGGTTGCAACAAAGAAAAATCTTCCCACTGGTCAGAAAAGCAGAAATTATAAAAAATAGGGGCTTGGCGCCTGTGGCTCAACAGGCTAAGGTGCCAGCCACGTATACCCGAGCTGGCGGGTTTGAGTCCAGCCCGGGCCCGCCAAACAACAATGACGGCTGCAACTAAAAAATGGCTGGGCATTGTGGCGGGCGCCTGTAGTCCCAGCTACTTGGGTGGAGGAGGCAGGAGACTCGCTTGAGCCCAAGAACTGGAGGTCACTCTATCCAGGGTGACAGCTTGAGGCTCTGTCTTAAAAAAAAAAAAATAGGTTACAAAGACTATATGTATATGAAACAAGTCATTGTGACAGATTTTTATAGAAGAATAAGACCATAGAAAAGCCTTAAAAATGCCATATTTAGGACAAAATTGGAAATATGCTGAATATTAACTATAATTCATTTTTGGAAAGTGGAATGATAAGAACTATTTGTTTAATTCATTCATCTGATAAATACTCATGAGGTCTCTGCTACATGTGGACACTTTTTCAGGTCCTAGAGAATCAGCATTAAACCAAACAGAAAAATCTTCGACTCTCATGGAGCTGATATTCTTTTGGAGAGACACAGATAGCAAACAAATAAAGATAAAGCCTGAGATTTTTCTTCTGGCTGAAATGAAGTAACAGAAAATCAATTTACTCTCCCATGTGAAACAATCATAAGAATAGACAAGACATGTAAAACAACAGTTTTTAAGACACTGAACATCAGGCAATGAAGGACAGTTATTTCTGAAACAGTTAAAGTTTCTTGTCATTGAATTTTTCTCTCTTGCAGTTTGAAACATATTCAATTGATTTTTTTAGTTGTTACCCTTCATTCAATAAGCGAATATTTAATAAGCATCTACTATGTGCCTGGCAATCTTCTAGCTACTAGAAGATACAATGTGGTTGGGAAGAGGTAGACAGACAGACAATAACTGAGTGAATAAAACATAATATGTCAGCAAAAATAAAGGTTGTACTAACCAAGGGAGGGGACTAGTTTTCTGTGGGAGTGCTTGCTATTTTAAATGAGGTGATTAGAGAGACAGCCCTATTTAGGAGGTAACATTTGAGCAAAGATCTGTCGGTTACCAAGGAGAAAGCTAAACTAACAACAGAAATAAGAAAAATGTTATATTATGTCATAAATTTTGGAGAATTTCTTCATAACATAGGATGTGTAGTTCAGTATAAAAATCAGGCACATGTAACTCACTCACAATTCCTCTGGATATGAAAAAGAGGATGTTGGGGAAATAAATGTAAGAAATCTCAGGAAGAATCCAACATAAAACCCCTAATTTGTCACAGAAAAGGCAGGCAGTGGAACAGGCAGCCAAAACAAACAAATTCAATGCAACAGGGATTCCTGACAGGCTAAACTAAATCAACAAACTGTGGATTGTGGCATCCTTCCAAAGCAGGTGTCCCCCATAGGCAACCAACACAAAACAAAGTCATGGTGAATAAACAGACACTGGTATAATTTCTTTCCAGTGCAGGTGGCCAAAGACAGAAAGCTAAGATTCTAAATCCACTGAAATAAGACACAGAAAAAATAACTTATTAAATAGAGTAAGAGTTGCTTATTGAGGGCAATGGTTGAGAGTTATGTTGCAGATCATGCCTCCCTACCCTTACAAGAGTGACTAGAAAAGCTATCTAAAATATTATTTACACAAAAATGAAAAAAACTCTGTTGGAAACTACCAGAAAGCTAGTAAGTCAGCCATGACATGAGAAGGCAAGGATCTGGGAGTAAAGGGATGCTCTTTGGAGAGACTTACCCTTATGTGCTATTTATTCTGTGGTAATTTATAAATAGCTGGATATACTGAGAAGCTCATCCAAAAGTGGCAGAGACCGAGAAGCTGAGCAGAACTACTGGGAACTTCATGGGGCTGGAAAGACAACAATTGGAGGAGGACAAACTTACAGGAGGAAGTGTAATAATAAATACCCCGAAGCCTCTAAGTAGGATATTGGAAGAACTATGCTGTAAAAATAAGGATACCCTAGGAATGGGCCAACCCTAATGAAAGCTTGAAAACCAATTTCCAGTCAGTTCAAGACTATTTTGGATTAAGGTAATCTTTTGTACTCTAACTTTCTACGAGAAAGAACCTCTTCTGTCAATGGAGATAATTTAAAGAAGAACCTAAGAATATCTTTCAATCATTATATCTGGCATACAATGAGAAATTGCTATGTGTAAAAGTGAAATAAACAAAAGCTAAGAGAAAAAACAGAAAGTACAAATAGTCCCTCAAGTAATCCAAATATTGGCTTGCAAATAATGAACTTTGAAATTACTGCAGTTAATATGTTCAACATATAAATACAAAAGGAGATTTTCATAAGAAATAAAAAATCCATAGAACAATTACATAGAAATTCTAAATATGAAAAATACAATAATTGCATTTGAAGATTCAGTAGATGGATTTAATAGCAGATTAGATGCAGCAGGAAAGAGGATTAGAGGATTAGTGTACTGAAACATAGACCAATAGAAAGTACTCCTACAGAAGAACATAGAGGGAAAAAAGATGAAAAACTTACCCTAATAATTCTAACATCAATATAAGACAGTAATTGGGAAACTTTCATTTTATGCCTTCTTGAACCATATGGCCTATTCATGTTGACCTGACTCTGCAATTATAACACAAAAGCAGCATAGACAATACATAAATGAATGGATATGGCTGTATCCCAGTAAATTTTGATGTGCTTAGGGGTAACTTTACCAATTGAATCATCTATAGTTTGGGCTAAAATTTTATAGCTGCTTTCAAAATTATTTGTTTAGGTCACATTCTACCAAGAATTGAAAATATCCTTAGAGAGTACAATACTAAGCTTTGAGTAATGGTTTAATAAATTCTTGGAATATTACAGAGATAGCAGAACTTGTACCAGAGATTCATTTTATGGTTGCAAAGTATAGTATTTGGAATTATAATAAATTGAAACCTCCCAAAGCATCTACTGCTGAAGCAGGATAACTTAGCCCTCAAAGAAAAACAAGTAGAGTGACCATTAGGGTAATTATATTCCACTAATAACTATGAGGCAGCATAAAGAGATATGTTCTGTATATGTGTTCATACTTGGTAGAGTTTTATAGCCAACCACTTCTCTGATACAAAGTTTAGAGAGTCAGCAATGGCTATATCAAGTTGATTTATAGCCAAGAAGACAAACAAATTTGTATCTACCTCTTAACTAAGAAAAGCTAATTAAATAATATGACAGCTGACTGCTTTCAGGGAACAAGGATTAAATATTATTAAGATAGGACCACAAAGAAAGGGAAACTAAAGGTGAAATAGATACAAAGTTCAGACAATTAAGTTTGCATATTCTTCCTAGAAAAAGTGCTACATTCTTCTTTGCTGGCTATCATTGTGGTCACCAGATGGTCAAAGGGAGTACTTTGAAGGTTTCTGTAGTGGTATTCAGCAATGAGATATGTAACATGTTTTCTAGGATGAGTTTGCAAAGTTAATGGTCCCACCTCATATAACTTAATCTCTCATATACATTACTTTTCATTCTTTAGAGGGGAGATTATCTAGGGAGAGGATAAAGTAAAACATCTCACCACAATCCTTTTAATTATTTATGTTGATGTATTTTCTTCATCACAATTACAATTTCATCTCTAATGTGTGTGTGAGTGTGTGTGTGCACATGTGCACATGCAATTATAATAAAACCTAATTTATCCAGAACTTTTGGAGTAAGTAGTCTACTCTCATGGCTGGGATAAATGTAGTGGAAGGTCTACTTTTACAAAGCTGAACTAAGGAAAAGAGTCTGTTCTGATTATCTTTTGCTGCATAGCAAACTTACCCAAGACTTAATACCTTAAATGACAACATTTATTTTATTGTAAATCTTTAATTTAAGCATGGCTTTATGGGAATTCTTTATGTGCTACTTGTTAACTGGAATGGTTTAAAGCCTGACAACTGGAATCCACTGAAAACAACCTTGCTCATATTTCTAATAGCTGATGCTGGATTCAGCTGGGACCCCCCACTTCTACTGTGAAAAGTACATATAGACTCAAAAGTCATCCATGATTATTTTCAGGAGCGTTAGGAGAAGTTTCTCCATATGTCTCTTGTGTTTCTTCATATCTTGTGACTAGAGGCACTGCCTTTGGTCCAGGCTATCTTTAAAAGTATGTTCATACTGTCAACAGCATTGAAAGATACAGTGGACCCTCCAGAGAAATGGGCAACCATGCTTACTACACAATATAATAAAAGATAATGATTCCCTCTAGCCAGGGCAGCTGTCACTTGTCCCTGATTGTGCTTCCTTGAAGGAATTAGAACTCAGGGTGTTAGGGGTCAAAAAATGCAAATCTTCTTCCTTTCACTATTATTGTGAGTGAGAAGTTATTTTCTGACCCAAGAGTGTCCAAGCATCCCTAAAACTGTGGGAGGCTAACTCATCAACTCGAAAGTAAACTCTCAGATCTGTTCTAGTTTTTTACAATAAGTTTGGTTGATATTCAAAGGGAGGTAATTAAACTATCTACTTTGATGGGAATTGTCTTAAAGAAATCTAAAAATGTCTTCAAATCACCATAGGATACATACTAGAAAATACTGGATAACATTGATAACATTGGACCAATGCACAGTAAGGAAAATATCTGTGCAGAGGTTCAGTCCAGAATGGGAATGAAAGGCAGTCAATGAAAACATGGCTCAAGAAGAAGTCTGAAGAGTTTGAACTATTTGGTGTGCAGAGTATAAAATAGTTCTGGAGAAAATATTTAGGTAAAGTGTTATAATTAATGAAAGAGTATGTAAGGCTAATTTTTACCTTTTGCATAGTGCATGAGAAAAGGCGAAGAAAATCTTTACATCCTGGAAAAGACAGCCAAAGACAGTCAGTGTCTCCATTCATATGACATTTTGGAGCTAATATGGACTATACAGATCATTGTCTAATCAGCTAAACCTCGCCACATTACAGTCTTAAATATATAGATTTTTAGAGGCAGGGTCTGGCTCTGCTGCCCACACTGGATGGAGTACAGCAGCCAGATCATAGCTCACTGAATCCTGGAACTCCTGGGCTCAAGCAATCTTCTAATCTCAGCCTCCAAGTAACTGAGACTATAAATATAATAACACTTAGCTAATTTCTAAATTTTTTTTTTTTTTTGGTTGCAGTCCTCATTGTTGTTTGGCGGGCAGGGCTGGATTCGAACCTGCCAGCTCAGGTGTAGGTGGCTGGTGCCTTAGCCCGTTGAGCCACAGGCGCCGAGCCAACCAATTTCTAAATTTTCATGGGGTCACACACTACCAGGTAAGACAAGTGAGCTGGGAGAATGGTTTGAGAGCTGGGCAGCCAGGTTGTGAATCTCAGATGACCCCATCTTTAAAGCAGACTTTCAAGTTGGTTGGGGCTACATCAGCCCCTCCCCAGAGTCTTTCCCCAGAAGCTGGGAAGAGACTTTCCAACTATGTAAAAATAGCTGCCTGTTATGGAGACTGGGGGCAAACTCACCAATCCAGCCCTGCCCAATCTAATACCCCCACTAACTTCCACTGTGACAGAGAATACAGACTCAACTGGAAGTTCAGGACCTCACCCACCACCTGGGGCATTCAAGTGCTCTGCCTGAGAAGCTGGAGCTGTTCACAGGGCTCAAAAACAACACTACAGCTTGTTCTTTCCAGCAAGTGCCACCTATCTACAGGAAGGACAATTTGCATGGCCCTTTACTGAGCATTTACTCACTCAGTCTTACAGGGTAAGATCAATTCTTACCCATAAGTGCTACCTACTATCTCATAGATTAAACTGGGAATGCCAATATACCTCACGTGGCCAAGAAGTCTATAGGACTATGGAAAGAGCAAGGATTTCAAAGACCTCCATCCTTTTTTATCAAAATGAGATAGAGTATCTTCCCACATACATAGTTCACCACTGCTAGAGCCTAAAAAAAACTAAAAAAAACACCACACTAAGGATATCTATAACCAAGGCTTCCACCAGAACCTAGGTCACCATCAAAGCACCCACAGATAAAATCAAAATTTCTTACCCAATATGTGCTACAAATACACCTGTATATATGAGGTGAAGAGGGAAAGCCCCATCTAAACAAATGGAAATCCAAAAACAAAAGCAGCAGATACACCAGATGAGAAGTAATCTGTGAAAGAACTCTGGTTGTATGAAAGAGCACAGCAAAAGGTAACCCCAAAGGGGAACCCCAGCTCTCTAGCAATGAATAACAACCAAAGTGAAAATGCCAAAATGATAGATAAAGAATTCCAAATATTACTGTAAGGAAACTGAATGAAATTCAAGAGAAATTGGCAAACCAACTCAAAGAAGCAAGAAAAACAATTCAGGAAATGAATTTTCAAAAATTGCTAAAGAAATAGACATTTTAAAAATCAAATAGAACTTCTGGAAATGAAAAATTTATTTAAGGAAATACAAACACAGTGAAAACTTTTAAGACTAGACTAGACAGGCAGAAAAAATAATATCAGAACTTAAGGACGACACTTTCAAATTAACTTAGTCTAAAATAATGAACAAATAAGTTAGAGGGAAGAGGAATGAGTGAGGGGGTGGAAGGGAGGATATTGGTGTGTTCTCACTTAATGGACACAATATAAGGGTATTGCCACACCTTTGGGGTCCTACAAGAGGGACTCTACTTAGCATATGCAAATATTATAACCTAGTTGTTTGTACTATCCCATTAACCTGAAATTTTAAAAAATGAATAGAAAATTAAGATAAATTTTTAAAAGCCTACAAGAGCTATGGGATTATATGAAAAGGTTTAATATAAGAGTCCTAGGCATCTTTGAGGGCAAAGAAGAAAATGCACAATGGCTGGGAAACCTAGTTGAGGGAATAGTTGAGACAATCACCAAGACCCATAGTCATCAAACTGGCCAAAGTCAACATGAAGGAAGAACTTCTGTGGAACATAAGGAAGAAATGCCAAATAATTTATAAGGGAAAATCCTTCAGGCTAACTGCTGACTTATTGAGGGAGATCTTACAAGCCAGAGGGATAGCACTGCCATCTTCAGTCTTCTTAAACAGAACAGTGAACAGCCTAGAATTTTATATCCTGCAGAACTAAGTTTCATAAATCAAGGAGAAATAAAGACCTTTTTGGACTCTTAAGCACTGAGAGAATCTATCAAGATCATACTTGCCCTGCAGGATATACTTAGTACTGCATTATACATGGATCAGTGCAGTGGTCACTCATCAATATAAAACCATCCAAAAACTAAAGGTCAGCTCATATAAAATAATTGTACAAGCAATAAAACAAAACAACAAAGTGCTACCCAACTGGGTGAACAGAACAGCATCCCACATATCAATCCTATTAATCAATACGAACGGTTTAAATTCTCCACTCAAGAGACATAAGTTGGATGAATGATGCTGTCTCCAGGAAACACACCTAAACTACAGGATTCTTAAAAAACCAAGGTTAAGGGATAGAAAAAAATATTTCATGAAAATGGTAACCAAAAGAAGGCAAGCGTAGCCATTCTTCTATTAAAAAAAAAAAAAAACTTTAAATCAATAGTAATGAAAGACAAAGACAGTCATTATGTAATGGTGAAGGGAGAAATTCAACAAGAATACACAAAAATAATTTTATGTACTATGAAAGTATATAGTCTAAATATGTTAATGTATTTGTAAAGTCTATTAAGTAGGTCTTAGTTGCTAATTAGATTATGTCTAGTCCAAATTAATTGCCTCAAAATAGAACAAGAAAAACCCATATTCCTAAAATATATGAGCATGACACCCTTTTGACCTATTAATATTTAAAAATGAAAATAATATTTAGCAGCAATATTACTCATTCTACAAAAAAAATCTAATTTTCTGACCTGACTTGAAATATTTTTAAGTTTTGACAAAATCTTCACACAGGCATAAAAAAAGGCAAAAAAAATGTGAAAATAATTAATAATAATGTAGAGCAGAAGGAAAAAATTACTAACAAGGCAAACAAACTTCACTGAAATGAAGAGTAGTATATTTTGCTTTTTTCTAATATAACTAAGAGAAATTACACTTACTAGATTTCTACGATGCCATGTTTTTTATCATATTGTATTATCTTAGTTACTTAAAGTGGGATAATATAAGGAAACAGAATTTGATGTCAAACTTTGTTTCATTTGATTTTCAGTGTCTTCATTAATAATGTTTTCTATTTAAAGTTATCATCACAGACCAAATAACCTTAATTTCAAATTAGGTACCACTAGTGATGATGTCTGTATGACTAAGGAAGCACTAAAAATATATTAAACGATTTCCTGATAAAGTCACAATCTTGCTTTCCTAATAAAACTTTTGAGGTGAGAAAAATTGAGGTTCTTAACAAAATGATCTATAAGTTCACACTTTGGTTTAAATTTTGTTGTTTTTGTCATAGTGACTATAAATACAGAGTAGCAAATCCAGGCTCAAAACATTTCCAATGTCCATAGTATAAGAAAACCCTAAAATAATAAGCAAAAGTGAAGGTAGAGGCCAATTTGGCTTCTCATCTGGTAGGAGACATTTTGGGCCAGGTCTTGGCTCCTGTGAAATAAAGATCAAAAATTATCTGGGTTGGAGGGAGACTGGGGAGCTGGAAAATCAGAAACAAAATCTCCTTTTAAAGCCAGGACCTGAAATTTCACTAGACATAATTTGCTGTGGATTGCAGAAGGGTACAGAAGCAAAGAAATAAGAAAGCATTGATTATCCAGGTACTGCAGCAAGTTGCCTATTTGTTGGAAAACACTGTAATCACAATCCTATCATTCATGATGATAAAGGATCTCAGACATTTTTATAGAATGTGACTCTGGACCAGAGGTCTGGCAAGGTGGTTATTTACAATGATAAAACTCAAAACCAGAGAATATCAGCAGAGAATATGAGTGAACAATAGAAATAAAAACAAAAGAAAAAAAGCAAAATAATAATGATAATAAGTTAAAAACCTTTCCACTCAAAATAAGTCTGGAAACAAATATTTTTAAATGTCTAATGCTGAGATTTTTTTAAAAAGTAAAAAAGAAGCTCATAAATTTCCTTCATATGAAACTTATTTTATGAAACAGTCTTAAAATTTCTTAAAATTAAAGTGTTTTAGAAATTTAAAGAGAAAAATTAAAATACAACTTCCTTTAAAGTAGAATTCAAGTATTTTTATTAAAGTAGAAGTGAAACAAGAACTAGTAAGTATAAAAATCAAGAAAGCATAAGTAAGATAAAGTCAAGAGCAGTGTGTCAATCAACTTGTAGTAAAGAGTCATTCTTTTCCAAATACTTTTATAAAATAAAGTAATAATAATTAAGATAAAAAAATGGAAAAACCCAAAGACTTGAAAAATACAAGCACAACTTTTAAAATATTCAATAGACATAAAACTACATTTTAATAAACATAATCAGAATAGTTAAAAGAAAATAATTTTAAATATTATACATCTACTTTAAAATATTCCATGAAGTAATCAATATATAGAATTACTATTACATTAGTATCTTTTTGTCATTCTGCAAACAGTTGTTAGTGAAATAATCTTTGTCTCTTTTTAAACACTTTGAATGATATCAATGTATATCAGTAAAATTTGAAGTTTTTTTATGTAACAAGTGAGCTTGCTTCTTGTTTATTAACTTATCTAGTTAGAAATAGATTAGCAAAAATGCTCCTCACAGGGAATAATGTACATCTAAAATGTTTCTATGTTTTGCTTTAATATCATTCATAATAGAAAAACCAGATTTGCAAAAGGTCCCATGACACTCATTTTTAGCTTGCATCCAAAATGAAGCAAATGACATTGTATTTCCAAACATCATCATCAATTTTTTATTACAATCCAGATCCAACAATTTACAATTCAAAGTTATAACTACATTTAAATTACTTTCTAATGAAAGAAATGGACTCTGGAGCCATGCTTTTTTTACTCTATCCATGGATTTCTCTTGATCAAAAAAAGAATATCAAATTATTCTACCACATAACCCCACTCATGAGATAGCAGATGAAATCAAATTAAGGAACTTTCTATTGAACAACTTCCCTAAATGAAAACCCTTCAAAATTATTAGGAACGGTTAAAAAAAAAAAAAAAAAGGAAAGGTAAAAGCAAGACTGACAACTGTCTCAACTGGAGGAGACCAAGAAGGCATTATAATTATGCTCATAAATGCAATACAGTAACCTGGATTGAAAACAGGAACTGAAAAGGGATATTGATGAAAACAATGGAAAAATCTAGGTAAATTCTATATTTTACGTTAAAATATATATATTAAGTCCAAAGATGTCTAGTAATAAGTTTTTCAAATGTGCTATAGTAAGATAATAGCTTATTTCACTAATATTTAATTATGAAACTTGTCATAATAATCAATGGAAAATTGTTTTTGCCTTAATTCTCATTTGTAAGTGAAAACCATGTTGTGTTCCCTCCTTTGCATGGAATTATTTAGATCATTAATTTCTTTAACTATGAGAGTTGGACAATAAGTCCTGGTTAATTGATAATTCAGCAATTTTAACAATCTAAATACTTCCACACAAAGGATGGAAAACAACGTATTTTTCACTTGCAGTTAAGATTGAAGGCAAAAACAAGTTTCTACTTATTGTCCAACTCATATGGTTAAAGAAATGAGATGCTATCTGTTACTAACCTTGCAGAAACATGAGGAGATTCTTCTAGTTCTAACATTTTTACCAGAACGTTTCCCCTAGAAAACTATTACCCTTACCAAGCACTGAAACACATAGTTCAAACATTTTGAACAGGACCATTTTCCCTACAAAACCATCATTATCAGCAAGCACTAAGAGTTGCTCATGATCAACTGTCACCTAATCAAATAATAAAGAGTATAATTTTGACTAACACATTAGCTTTTGCCTAAATCATATTTCTATGCCATTAATCACATTGTTTCTTAGTATCTCCCCCCCCCAAAAAAACACCATTGTAACTCAGCATACAAAAGTAGTAATTTATAATAGTTTTTTTAAAAGCAAATATAATTGGGAACTTAAATATATAATTCTAACTAGCTTATTTGTTAGCTCCTACTATTCATGAGAAAGCATTTAAAATTGAAAGTAGGAGGGGTAGAGCAAGATGGCAGAAGAGAAACATTCCCTTACCAGCCACTTGTAGCAAGTCAGAAGAAAGAAAACTCCATTCACCTCTGATTGAGGAAACCCACCCAGGGAATTCAATCTAGGGCCACAGTGAAGGAGTGGTAGACTACAGGAGCCAGCAAGAAGTTCTGGAGCTAAGAAAAACTAGCAAAGAAAGTGAATGCTTGGGAAAAGGCAGGGACAAGCTGGCCAGTCTGCCCATGGCCAAACTGTGGACAAGAAAAGGCTATCCTGCAGTTTTTTGACTTGGGGCTAATCTGCATATTAGAGCAGCATTGGAGGGCTTAAATGAGTGAGAGGACTTGAACAGTGTCCAAAGACCCAGACTGGGTTGAGTGGACCTCCCATCAGCTTGGTTGCTAGCTGGGTTCTGCCATTGTGAGAAGGCTGTGTGGCAGAAATTGTCCACAGGGTCCTAGTGCACAGTGGGTTCTGGACCACCTGTTAAGCTTTGGCATCCACCCCTGGAATGAGCTGAGTAGATCAGGGAATTGTTGGTAGGAGACACTGTGTAACACCCCTCCTAAGAAACATGGGAAGAGCTTTAGGAACCCAATTCTGTGGGAAACGAATGCCAATGAAGCAACCAGGCCCTGATTGAGGGCAATTAAGTCAGGAAGATAGTACCCAACCCCTCCCCTGGAACTACAGAGTAGCCTCCGACCCTAATTTTTCACAGGAAAACAGTATATGTCCTCCATCTCCT
The DNA here is from genome assembly GCA_963574655.1 of Perodicticus potto. NCBI lineage: Eukaryota > Metazoa > Chordata > Mammalia > Primates > Lorisidae > Perodicticus > Perodicticus potto. The sequence goes on along the minus strand of CAUYRH010036279.1, from coordinate 32,512 downwards.
AACACCAGAGCTCCACTTGCTGTCCAGGCAATATACTATATATACACACACAGATACACATACTTACATGCAGATATGGTTATACACACACATATATATTATATGCAGACAAAGATATATACAAAGATATATTCATATGTATATATATTGGTTTTATTTTCTTTTTGATTAGGTGTATTTTTATTTGTTTCATTTTTACTTTCTTCAATAGCATGGGCTCCTACATTTTTGTTAGTTTTTCAGCCCTTTTTATTCTCCCTTCCATTTTTATTTCTCTCCATTTTTGTCTCTTGTGGTAGAGATCTTTCTACTTTTCTTATCTTTCCCACATAAATTTCCCATACAAAAACTAAGATATTCCCCCATTTTTGTTGATCCTATATAATCATAGCTTTAATTTTCTTTACACATTTTTAGTTTTTTTCTTTTCTTGGTGCTGGGAGGTCACAATATTGGTCTGACATGGGGGGTCATGGCATTGGTCTGACTGAAGGAGATCACAAGTCTACAGTGTCCTTCTGGCTTTGACCTTTAAAAAGACAGTACTAGCAGGTCCCCATTGAGACATACGGCTGAATTTTTCATTGTGAAGGAGAGGAGGTTTCCTTATTTTTCTCTTTCCATATTTGGCACAGATGGGGTCTTGCTTTATTCCAGGCAGATAAAGAGTTTCTGACTTCAAGGGACCCACACAAACTGACCCTCAAAGTCCTAGATTTGTAGGTGTGTTCATAGCACCCTGCTGAATAAAATTATTTCTCTGATTGCTCTTGCTTCTTTTTTTTTCTTTTTCTCCTCTTTTCCTTGTCACTCTTTATACTTCTCTTCTTTATGACCTTATATCAAAAGGCCACTTTGATGCCTATGCTCTGAGACAAGGTAACTTAAAGCAAAGGAGGCAGTGAGAAGAGAAAATAGGGGAAAGAAATGAATAAGAGGAAATCACTTATGGGGAGGAATCAATAGAAAAATTCTGGCAATATGAAAAACCAAAACAGAGCAACCCCTGCGAGGGACCATGAGGCAGCTGCCACAGAGGATCCCACCTACAAAGAATTAATGGAAATGACAGAAAGAGAATTTAAAATATGGATGGCAAAGGAAATAAAGGGAATTAATGAGAAAGTAGAAAAACAGAACCAAAGAATTGCTGAAAATATGAAAAATATAGAAAGGATATGGCAGAACTTAAGGAATTGAAGGATTCAATCAGATAGAGATACATAGAAAGTATTAATAACAGATTTGACCAAGAAGAAGAAAGCATCTCGAGCTAGAAGATAAAGCTCTTGAGCTAACCCAGGTAGGTAAAAAGAGGCAGAAAAGAAGAGAGAGAAAGCAGAACATTCACTCAGAGAATTATGGGATTTCGTGAAGCATTCAAACATAGTTGAATTCTAGGGAATCCCTGAAGGGAAAGAAGAACATTGAGAAGAAATAGTAGCCCTACTGAATGACATCAGAAACAAAAATTTCACAAGTTTTACTGAAGATTAGGAAACACTCCTTTTGGAAGAAAATTGAACCCCAGGTTGTCTGAACACAAATTGAGCATCTCCAAAACATATTATAATAAACCTGTGCAAAGTCAAGATGAAAGAGAAAATTTGGCAAGAGGCCAAGAGAAAACACCAAATGACCTACAGAAGCAGATCTATCAGGGTGACATCAGAGTTTTTAACAACTGAAACTTTCTAAGCCAGATGAGAATGGTCACATATCTTTAATCTTCGTAAGCAAAGCAATTTGCAGTCCAGAATTCTGAATCTTGTTAAACTAAGGTTCAAAATTGATGGAAAAATCAAATGTCTTATTGATATGAAAACACCAAGGCAATTAGCCATAATTAGACCACCTCTATATGAAATACTTAGACCTATTCTCCATACTGACAATCATGATGGCTCCCCAGCAAAGTAAACACCCCGAAACTAAAGGATAAAACCTACCTCCCACAATGGCACAAAGGACAAAACAACAGACTTTCACAAAATAAGATGAATAGAACTCCACCACACTTATCAATTTTCTCAATAAATGTTAATGGCTTGAATTCTCCACTGAAGAGGCATAGGCTGGCCTACTGAATAAAAAAACACAAGCCATCCAGGAAACAAACACACCTAACCTTGAAGGAAAATTAAGATTCAGGGTAAAGGGATAGAAAACAGTACTAAGTCAAATAAGACAAAGATGAACACTTAATATTGGTCAAGGGAACAATACAACAAGAAGACATTTCAATTATAAATATTTATGCTCCCAGATTTATAAAACAGACCCTAATTAATCTGAGCAATATAATACCTATTCACACCGTAATAGGTGAGGACTTTAGCACCCCTTTTACAGAACTGGACAGATTCTCTAAACAGAAACTAAACAAAGATACAAGGGACTTAAAAGTGATCCTAGAACAAAAGGGCTCAATAGATGTAAAAAAAAACACACCATCTCAGCTACTTGGGAGGCTGAGGCAAAAGAATTGCCTAAGCCCAGGAGTGGTAGGTTGCTGTGAGCTGTGTGATGCCATGGCACTCCACCAAGGGCGATAAAGTGAGATTCTGTCTCTATAAAAAAAAACAACAAACAAACAAACAAAAAAAACCACACCATCCCAAAGCTAAGGAATATACATTCTTCTCATCAGCCCTTAGATCCTAGGATACATATCAAACTTCAACAAAATTAAGAGAGTTGAAATTATTATACCCTGAATCTTCTCAGACCATGAGGCAATAAAGGTGGTCCTTAACTCTAACAAAAATTTTCATCCCCATACAAAGGCATGGAAACTAAATAAACTTATGCTAAAGGATAGTTTGATCAAGAAAGAGATAAAAGAGTAAATAGTTAAATTCCTTAAAAATAACACTGAACCTACAAGTTACCAAAACCTGTTGGATACTACAAAAGCAGCTTTAAGAGGGAAATTTATTGCATTAGATGCCTAGATCTCAAAAGTAGACAGACAGAACAGCAACATCCTAATGAATCATCTTAAGGAAATGGAAAAGGAAGAACAATCTAATCCCAAACTCAGCAGAAGAAAAGAAATAACCAAAATTAAATCACAAATGAATGTAATTGAAAACAAAGGAATCATTCAGAAAATTAAGGAACAAAAAAATTGGTTCTTAAAAATAGTAAATAAAATTGATAAACCCTTAGCCAGATTAACTAGTAACAGGAAAGCAAAATCTTTAATAACCTCAGTCAAAAAAGAAAATGGGGAAATAACAACAAATATCACAGAGATACAATAGATTATCTCTGATACTACAAGAAACTCTATGGCCAGAAATTTGACTATATAGACATAACCAAGAAGAAATAGATCTCTTGAACAGACCAATGTCAAGCACTGAAATCAAAGAAACAGTAAAAAATCTTCTAAACAAATAAAAAATACCCTAGATCAGACAGCTTCACACCAGAATTCTATCACCCCTTCAATGACGAGCTTGTACCTGTAGGGTAGAACCTATGCTAAAATACTGAGAAGGAAGAAATGTTCCCCAACATGTTCTATGAAGCAAAAATCACCTTTATTCCAATAGTAGGAAAGGATCCAACTAAAAAGGAGAACTATAGACCAATTTTACTAATGAATATAGTTTGAAAAATACTCAATAAAATCTGAGCCAACAGTTTATAGCTACGCATTAAAAAAAATTATACATCATGATCAAGTAGGCTTCATCCCAGGGATACAAGGCTGGTTTAACATACACAAATCCATAATTGTTATTCATCACATTAATAGAAGCAAAAGCAAGGACCATATAATCCCCTCAAGAGATGTAGAAAAACCATTTGATAAAATTCAGCACCTGTTTCTAATAAGACCATTTATGAATATGGGCATAAGTGGCACATTTCTTAAACTGATTGAAGCCATCTATGACAAACACACAGCCAATATCATACTGAATGGAGTAAAACTGAAAATTTTGCCACTTAGAACTAGAACCAGACAAGGACCTCCTCTGTCCCCACTACTATTCAACATAGTGCTCAAAATTATAGCCAATGAAATCAGACAAGAGAAGAATATAAATAGCATCCAAATGGGGGCAGAGGGAGTCAAACTCTCACTCTTTGCCAAGGATATGATCTTATACTTAGAGAAACCCAAGGATTCAATCACAAGATTCCTGGAAATGATCAAGAAATATAGTAATGTCTGAGGGTAAAAAATCAATGGCCACAAATCACTAGCCTTTGTATATGCCAACAGCTAAGTTGAGAAGCTAATCAAAAATACAATTCCCTTCACAACAGCCTCAAAGAAAATGAAATACGTAGGAATATGCCTAACAAAAGAGGTGAAAGACCTCTACACAGAGAATCATGAAACCCTTGGAAAAGAAACAGCAGAAGATATTAACAAATGGAAGAGCATGCCATGCTCATGTCAAAATAGTTAAAATATCTATATTTTCCAAAGAAAACTACAGATGCAGTGAAATTCCCATTAAATTACCAACATCATACTTTGAAGAACTGGAAAATATAGTTCTTCATTTTGTATGGAACCAGAAAATAACCCATGTAGCCAAGGCAATTCTTATTAATAAAAACAAAGCCCGAGGCATCACTCTACAAGACTTTAGGCTATGTAAAAAATCCATAGTGATCAAAACAACATGGTATTGGTGTGAAAATAGAGACATAGACATTTGAAATTGAATAAAAATCCAAGAGATGAAACCAGACTCTCTGATCTTTGGTAAACCAAATAAAAGCATACATTGGGAACAGAATCCCTACTCAATAAATGGTTCTGGGAGAACTGGATAATCACATGTGAAAGACTGAAACTGAATCTTCACCTTTCACCACTTACAAAAATTGACTCAGAATGGATAAAATATTTAAATTTAAGGCATGAAACAATAAAAATCCTAGAAGAAACTATAGGAAAAACTCTTAGGATGTTTGCCTGGGTAAAGATTTTATGAAGAAGACTTTTGTGGTAATTACAACAAAAATTAACAAATGGGACTTAATTAAACTGAAAAGCTTCTGCACAGCTAAGGACACAATAATCAAAGCAAGTAGACAACCTTAAGAATGGAAAAAGATATTTGCATGTTATGAATCTGACAAAGATTTGATAACTAGAATTTGTAGAGAACTCAAATTAATCAACAAAAAAGAGCTAACAAACCCATCTATCACTGAACAAGAGGCATGAATGGAACCTTCTCTAAGGAAGACAGACAAATGGCTAACAAACATATGAAAAAATGCTTATCACCTCTGACCATTAGGGAAATGCAAATCAAAAGCACCCTGAGATGTCACCTAACCCTAATAAGATTAGCCCACATCACAATGTGTCAAAGTTGCAAATGCTGGCACAGATGTGGAGAGAGAGGGGAACACCTTTACACTATTGTTGGGATTGTAAACTCATACAAACTCTTTGGAAGGAAGTATAGAGAATCCTCAAAGAACTTGAAGTAGACCTCTCATTTGATCCTGTAATCCCATCATTGGGCATCTACCCAGAAGAAAAAAAAATCCTTTTATCATAAGGATATTTGCAGTAAATTGTTAATTGCAGCTCAATTTACAATCACCAAGATGTGCAAAAAACCTAAATGCCCATCAACCCAGGAATGAATTAACAAACTGTGGTGTGTATGTGTGCCATGGAATACTATTCAACCATAAAAAATATGGTGACTTCACATCTTTTGTATTAACCTGGATGAAGTTCAAACACATTCTTCTTAGCAAAGTATCACAAGACTGGAAAAGCAAATATCCAATGTACTCAAGACTAATGTGAAGCCAGTAGAGGATGTAATTCATGCCTGCAGAGGATAAAAAGTAATTCCAATTCAAGTTGTGGGGTAGGTGAACAAGGGAGGAGGTAGAAGGGAGGGGAGGTTGGGATTCTCTCACTTGATGGGCACAATGAAGGGGTGTATGGCACATTTTTTGGATGTGGGACACAACTACAAGATGGAGTCCACCGAATAAATTCAAATATTGTGACCTGGTTTTTTGTACCATCACATCAACCTGAAATAAAAACAAGTTGAAAGCAAAAGGACAATCTATAAAATCCTGTTAAATATACTAAGAGTAGCCCTAAAAGAACAAGTATAGGTTTAAGTGCGTGTTTTTCATAAAATTAAGAATGATTTAAAAAGTGATTTCAGCATTTACATCAAATAGCTAGCAAACAATTGATACAACATAAAGAAAAAAGAAAGAAAGAAAAGTAAAAACTAAGATGATAATTGATTTAACAAGTTAAAGTTGGTATTATATCAAAAAAGAAAACTAATATAGACAGATATGTGGGGATACTTATCAAGAAAAAAATAACATTTTATATTCTGTAATCTTACTAAGTTCAATTATCAGAGCTAACAGTTGTATTGTGAAGTCTTTAAGTTTCTCTAGATAAGATCATACTATCTGCAAAGAAGAATAATTTGATGTCTTTCTTTCCAATTTGGATGCCCTTTATTGCTTTCCCTTGTCTGATTGCTCCAGTCAGAATGTTTTTTTCACTATATTGAAAAACAGTGGGGAAAGTGGATCTGTGTCTTGTTCCAGTTCTTAGAGGAAGAGCTTTCAGTTTTCCCTCCGTTAGTATGTTACTGGCTGTGGGTCTGTCATGTATAGCTTTTATTATACTAAGTTCCTTCTACACCCAGTATTTTGTGAGTTTTTATCATGAAAGGATGTTGAATTTCATTGAATGTTTTCTCAATATTAATTAAAATGATCATATGTTTTTTATACTTTCTGTTTGATATAATGTATCACATTGATTGATTTTGATATGTTAAACCATCCTTGCAACCCTGGGATGAATCCCACTTGATCAGGATAAACCATCTTTTTAATGTGCTGTTGAATTCAGTTTGCTAATATTTCATCAAGAATTTTTACATCTATATTCAACAGACTTACTGACCTATAATTTTTTGTTGTATCTTTGCCTGGCTTTGCTATCAGCATGATACAGACCTTGCAGAAAGAGTTTGGGAATATTCTTCCTCTTCAGTGTTTTGGAATAGTTTAAGTATTTTGGTTTAAGTTTGGTAATAGCTCTTTTTGAATGTTTGGTAGAATTCAGCATTGAAGCCATCTGGTTCTAAACTTTTTTTTGATGAGAAATTTTTTATTGCTGCTTCTATCTTGTTATTTATTATTGGTTTATTCAGTGTTTGAATTCCTTCCTGGTTCAATTTTGGTAAGTTATATGTGTCTAGAAATTTATCCAATTTATTGGTAAGTAGTTGTTCAAAGTACTCTCCAATGATCCTTTGGATTTCTGCAGTGGACAGTGATAATATCTCCTTTTTCATCACTGATTTTATTTGGCAAGGGGGCTGTTTCTCTTTTTTCTTAGTCTGGTTACAAGTATGTCAATTTTGTTTATCTTCAAAAGAACTAACTTTTTCTTTTGTTGATCTTTTGTACTGTTTTGGTGTGATTTTCATTTATTTCTGCTCTAATCTTTATTATCACTTTTCTTCTACTAATTTGTGGACTGGTTTGCTCTTGGTTTTCTAGCTCCGTAAGATGTACCATTAAGTTGTTTAACACTTTTCTTTTTTTGATGTGGGCATTTATTGCTATAAATTTTTCTTTTTTTATTGTATTTGCTATATTCAATAGGCTTTGATATGTTGTGTTTTCATTTTTTATTTGTTTTGAGAATTTTTTTAATTTCCTTCTTAATCTCTTCATTGACTCACTGGTCATTCAGGAATGTATGTTTAATTTCCATATGTGTGTATTGTTTCCAATGTTCCTCTTATTATTGGCTTCTAATTTTATTCCATTGTAGTCTGAAGAAATAATTGGTATGGTTTCAGTTTTTTGAATGTTTTAAGACTGGTTTTGTATCCTAACATATGGTCTATTCATGAGAATGATTCAGGAACTGAGAATAATATGTATTATGCAGCCGTTGAATTAATTGTTCTACAAGTATCTATTAGGTCCATTTGGTCTATAGTGGAGATCAAGTCCAATGTTTCTTTGTTGATTGTTTATCTGGATAAATCTGTTCAATTCTGAAAGTGTAGTGTTTAGTTCTCCTGCTATTCTTGTTTAGGGGTATGTTTCTTTCTTTAGCTATGATAACATTTGCTTTGTATATCTGGATGCTCCAGTTTTGGGTATATATATATAATTTATCTTTGACAAAGGTGCCAAGAACATTGTGGGGGGATAATAGTCTCTTCAATAAAATGGTGCTGGTAAAACTGGATATCCATGTGTAAAAGAATAAAACTCGACTCTTAAGTTTTGCCATATACAAAAAATCAAATCAGGGCAGCACTTGTGGCTCAATGTGTAGGGTGCCAGCCCCATATACTGAGGGTGGCAGGTTCAAACCTGGCCCCAGCAGAACTGCAACAACAACAAAAAAATAGCTGGGCATTGTGGTGGGCACCTGTAGTCTCAGCTACTTGGGAGGCTGAGGCAAGAGAATTGCCTAAGTCCAGGAGCTAGAGGTTGCTGTGAGCTGTGTGATGCCACGGCACTCTACCAAGAGCGATAAAGTGAGACTCTGTCTGTACTAAAAAAAAAAATCAAAATGGATTAAAGATTTAAATACAAGCTGAAATTATGAAACTACTAAAAGAAAATATTGTAGAAATGCATTAGGGCATAATCTGGGCAAGGACTTCTTGAGTAATATTACCAAAAAAAAAAAAGCAACCAATGCAAAATTGGGCAAATGATATTGCATCAAAAAACGTCTGCATAGCAATGGGAACAACAACATGAAAAGACCACCCACAGAACTGGAAAATATATTTCCAAACTACCCATTTGACAAGGGACTCATAACTGAAAATATAAGCAACTTTAATGACTCCATAAGAAAGAATGAAATAATCTAATCTAAAAAATGGGAAAAAATACCTGACCAGACATTTCTCAAAAGAAGGCATACAAATAGTCAACTGTTGTATTAAAAAAAAAAAAAATGCTTGGCCAGTCTCAGTGGCTCACACCTATAATCTTAGCACTTTGGAAGGCCAATGTGGGTGGATTGCCTGAGCTCAAAAGTTCAAAACCAGCCTGAGCCACAGTAAAATCTCATCTCTAGAAACAGCTGGGCATTGTAGTGGGCCCCTGTAGCCCCAGCTACCTGGGAGGCTGAAGCAAGGAATTGCTTGAGCCTAAGACTTTGAGGTTGCTGTGAGCTATGATACCATAGCTCTCTACTGAGGGTGACAAAGTGCCTAAAAAAAAAAATAATGCTTAACATTGTTAGTCATTAGAGAAATGTGAATCAAAACTACAATGAGATACCATCTCACCCCAGCTAAAATGGCTTTTATCAAAAACAGGCAATATGATTGCTGGTGTGGATGCAGAGAAAGGGAACCCTCCAACCTTGTTGGTGGGAATGAAAATTAGTGCAACCACAATGGAAATCATTATTGAGTTTCCTCAAAAAAATAAAAATAAAACTTCCATTTGACCCAGCAATCCGCTGGCCAAATATACATTTAAAGGAGGGGAATTCAGTATTGAAAAGTTTTTGCATTCCCATGTTTATTTCAGCACTATTCATAATAGCCAAGATTTGGAATTTGCTTAAGTTTCCATCACCAGATGAATGAATAAAGAAATTGTGGAACACATACGTAAAGTAATATCATACAGCCATAAAAGGAATGACGTTCTGCCATTTACAACAACATGGATGGAACTGGGAAACATGTGACATGAAATAACCCAAGCACAGAAAGACAAATCTTGCATGTTCTCGCTTATATGTGGAAGCTAAATCTTAAAAACAAGGTTGACCTCATGGAGACAGAAATAATTTTAGGCTCGGTGCCTGTGGCTCAACGGGCTAAGGCACCAGCCACATACACCTGAGCTGGCGGGTTCGAATCCAGCCCGGGCCCGCCAAACAACAATGACGGCTGCAACCAAAAAATGGCCAAGTGTTGTGGCGGGTGCCTGTAGTCCCAGCTACTTGGGAGGTGGAGGCAGGGGACTCGCTTTAGCCTAGGAATTGGAGTTTGCTGTGAGCTGTGATGCCACAGCACTCTATCCAGGGTGACAGATTGAGGCTCTGTCTCAAAAAAAAAAAAAAAAAAAGAAAGAAATAATTTTATGTGTACTACATATTAGTTTGAAAATGAAAACAAAATAGATAATTACCTAGAAAATTGTGAAATCCTCTCAAGAAAATATTAGAAACTTCAATAAACTAAAGGCCAGTGAATAAATCAAACTTATAATGAAATATCTGACCCCCCAAAGAGCTCACTTTAACCCCCAAAATATGTAGGTCCCTATTATTTCCACATGGGATTTCTCTTGCCATGGTAACAAAGAAGAAAATAATTCCTATCTAAAAATAATTATTTTGAAAACACAAAATCAGTTGAAGTGCCTCATCTTAAGATGCTAAAATAACTTGAATCTAAAATCAAACAGAGATAGTACAGGATAAGAAATTTATAGACTAATCTTTCTTTGAACAGATGCAAATATTCTATATAAAACTCTAACATAAAATGTATAAAAAGAAAGATGAATCATAAGCAGCTTAGTTTTAACCCAGAAATGCAAGGAAAATACAACGTCAGATAATCTAATAATATAAAACATACCATTAAGATGGTAAAGAAAAATCCAGAGGATCATCTCAGAAGATGTTGACAAGCATTCATTACTATTAAAAATTGATAAGGAAAGAAAAATCTAAGCAAACGTGAGCAGATAAATATCACCCATCAAAAATCTAAATCTAAAGTAGGAGATCATCGTGAAATTTTAGAAGCATTCCTTTTAAAAAGAATATTGTACACAGCTATGATTCAATAAAAAAATAAAAAAATAAAAAAAAAGAAAGAAAGGACTTGCTGCTGCTTCTGTGTGCTCCTGACTTCGCCTGTCAGTTTTATTCAGCATTGCCTCAGGCAAAGGCCTGCCTACTCCACAGCACACCCTTACCACCTTGATCTTCATCCAAGATCTGACTTTGGAGGGAGTACATGAGCCAAATTTTAACCCACCTGGGGACAATTCTTATGGCTTGGTATGCTGAGTTGCCTGTAAGATTGGCTGATTTGTTTTTTGTTTTGTTTTGTTTTGTTTGCCCTATACTGCAGGTTAATATCTCATCTGCTCATTCCTGCCTGCTTCCTCCTCTCTTCCACAAGTGCTGATCCCTATTCAATGTCCTGCACACCCAACTCCATCTCAGCATTTCATCTGGACCTCCCAGTCTTCATCAGAGAGAGCCAGAAACAATCCACACACATAAAAAATCCTCCTGAGTGAGAGGGGCCACATTGCAAAACAATGAAGAAAAACACCTTTTCAGTACCAGTGCTGGGAAAATTGGTTACACTGAAAAATAAAATGCCTTTTATTGTCCGCAAAAGTCTTTTGGCTGATTGAAGAACTAAATTTGAACAGCAAAACCATAGAAGTTTAGAAGACTATGCTGAAGGATATTTTTACGGCTTTGGCTAAAACTTCTGTATGACAACAGTCACTATAAATAAAACTAAAAGAGAAACTACAAGATGAGAGTATGTATTCAGTGCACATATAATTGAGAAAGTTCAGGACATAAAATTTACAAATACCTGTGAATCATTACAAAAAGGACACAAACAAATGAGTAAAAGCTACAAATAGTCAATTCACAGTGGAAGAAACTGAACTGACAATGACCATGTAAAAAGATGTTCAAATTCATTAACAATAAGGAGAAAAGAAATTCAGATAAAAATAAGATACAGTTTCTATCCTCCTAGCTTGATAAAAATTAAAAAATCTAATAGCATTTAGTGTGAGAACAATTCAGTTTTGCATACTCTGCAATGAATGGGTCGTTATTAATCTCTGGAAACAATTCACCAAGAATTTCACATGAAAGAACATACTCCAGCAATACTTTCCCACATTTTCACAAAGAAATCCATACTAGACTATTTATTTAGTAGTATTCAGAAAGAAAAAGAGAGGAAGGAGAGAGGAAAGGAAAGATTGGAAAAAACCTACATGTCAGTCAATAAGAAATGGATAACTATATTTGGCATATTCACAAAATAATATTATATGATAATGAGTACTAATGGAATAAATTCAATTATAAGATCAAGGAAAAAACTCTTGAAAATAATATAGAGAGAAGAAAGTATACAAGTATCTGTATAGCATACAATTTAAGTATTAAAATAATCCAAACATTGGCATGTTATTAAAAAAGAAGAACATCCAAATTATAATACATACTGTTTGTGGGAATGTATATGTAAGTAGAGATTGTACAGAGAGACATAATGTAAATTTAAAAAAAAATCAAGTTCAAGATGAAGGTTACTTCTGGACAGTGAAGGGAGATCAGAAAAAGAAACACGTGTAGGGTGCCTTCAACTCTGTTAGGGGATTTTTATTATCTTTTCAGAATCCAAAGCTGATCCTATGTCTCTTCTTCTATACTAAGTTTAATGCTGGTAGATGCTTTTTAATCTGAAGCTTATGTGGCAAAAAAAAAGAAGGAAAGTTTTGAGAAACCTAGGTTGAAGTATGAATGACTGTCAAGTTATTTTCCTGTTGTCTGTTTCTTTTTAACAAAAAGTAATCTCCAGGCTCAGCACTTGTGGCTCAATGGGCTAAGGCGCCAGTCACGTACACCTGAGCTGGTGGGTTGGAATCCAGCCTGGCCCGCCAAACAACAATGACGGCTGCAACCAAAAAATGGCCAGGCATTGTGGTGGGCGCCTGTAGTCCCAACTACTTGGGAGGTGGAGACAGAAGACTCGCTTGAGCCCAGGAATTGGAGGTTGCTGTGAGCTGTGATGCCATAGCACTCTATCCAGGGTGACAGCTTGAGGCTCTGTCTCAAAAAAAAAAAAAGTAATCTCTAAAAGACGTGATAAAAATAGACTTAATAATTATAATTTAGTTTAAAATTTATTAAATTATTCTTAACCGTTTTGAGGTGAGTTTGTGGTGAGTTTTATCTTTAATTTCCAGCAGCCCATGACTACAACACTATATCATGATAATACATTGCATCAATAGTTTAATCAGCTTTCCCTTTAATGTGGGAGTTGAATCTCACTATTCAAAAATAACTCTTGCGTTTTTAAACATGGAGGACTTTCAGCTATGTGTTCCTGGGTTAGTGGAACTTATTAGGTCAACTACTCATTGAATACTGGAGGAAAAAAATGGGTGTTCAAATATTGAAAAACAGCATTCCAGATACAAGTATATCCCCCTTTATATAAGTTTATGGTGTGTTGTGTTTTGTCTATGTAGATTAAGTCTTTATCGCAATTCCTAATAGAAATTTGTTATTTTTCTTGAAATAAATGATACCTACCAATAATCTGACTTTAAAACAGAGCAAGATAAGATGTTGGCTATGTTTATAATTCTCTAATTAATTCCTTAAGTGCATTCAGTGTTACAAATGCCCCTTCACTTCTTCTTTTTCTTTTTTTCTTTTTTGAGACAGAGCCTCAAGCTGTCACCCTGGGTAGAGTGCTGTGGCATCACAGCTCACAGCAACCTCCAATTCCTGGGCTCAAGCGAGTCTCCTGCCTCCACCTTCTGAGTAGCTGGGACTACAGGCGCCCGCCACAACGCCCGGCCATTTTTTGGTTGCAGCCATCATTGTTGTTTGGCGGCCCCAGGCTGGATTTGAACCCACCAGCTCAGGTGTACGTGCTGGCACCTTAGCCCGTTGAGCCACAGGCGCTGAGCCGCCCCTTCACTTCTTAATAAATTATTCAATGAATAGAAATCCTTAGGACACATTCTTGATAAATGATATTTTTGGTTTAAAATGAAACACTTCTGCTACTTTGCTGACATTCCATAAAAAATCACAAAATTTACTCAATTAAATCTTGTATTTATTTTGGATTACCTTTTCCTTTTTTATTACATAAAAAGAATTAATTTAAAAAACTAAATATAAGCTAAAAAGTCTTTCATAACTATTTTATTCCAACAAACCAAACTGCTATTAATGTTTTGTCTTCCATGCTAGTACTTTAGCGTAATTACATATGATACGTTTGACACAAAATCAGAGCAGTTCTATCAGGCATCAGTGCTTAAGGCAATTTGCCTACCTAGCCAGCCCAGCCAGGGTCCCAATATTTGACTTTAATAGTCTGTTGGCTTCCACTCAATCGGAGAACCAATCTGTGGGCCCAAGACTCAAAGTGCTCTCCAAAATCCATAGTTTTTACTTCTTCATAGAATCATTACTAAACTCTCTTATGTCAAGGCTTGGCTGAGTGACCCCTCGTCAGCGTGTGTGGGTGAGAGAGTGTCTCCTCTGGGCTAAAGTAGTAAAACACAGCTGCACTTTCTCCAAATGTGGTTTTTCACCTGCTGGCCCAGTGAGGCAAATTCAAAACAGAAGGTTCTTAGGGAGTACAGGGGCCTGTGTCCCTGAATGACCATGGCCCAATTTGGCCTATGGCATGAGACAAAATTCAATCTGGGTTGTGTTAAGAGAATGCGATGGTGGTTTGCTGAAGAACAGCTAGATTTATTTGCCCTAGTAGAAGCTCTTTTGATTTTTTTACAAAGTCAACAGAGTTAAATAGAAAGTGTCATCTTCTGGGGAAGACTTTCACGATCACCTACTCATCTGACACCTCACTCTGCTTACACCCTTCCTGGTTATACTTTCTCCTCAGCGCACCTCACCATCTGATATAAATCTAATCTACTTATTTACTTATTGTCTGCATCTCCCATGAGAATGCAGGTTCCATGAGGATGGGGATTGTCTTTGTTTTGTCCACAGCTTTATCCTCATAACCTACAACAGTACCTGCCACATAATACTTGCTTAATAATTATTGGTTGCATATCTATTAAAATACAATTTTAAGCCCTAAATTGCAAAATACCTAATCTCATTTAATAGTCAAAATTTAAAATTATTGAAATTGTCTTCTCTCTTTCAGCTAAGGTCTTCTAAGAAGACCCAGAGTGGAGACATCAGACAGTCCTCACACCTTCCACCTTTCTGCCTCATTTACCTAAGAAGACTGTGGAAGCACCCTTCCCCCTCCTGCTTGAGGGCAGGGGGAGAAAAATCATTGCATCACAGAGCAATTTTGTCCAAAGAAATTTTCTTCGTAATTCTGCCTATACGTCAACAATGAAGCTCCTTTACAGGTTTGATATGAGTGAAGAATTGAAAAGTTGTGTAACCTAGCTTTTGGTTACATGTTTCCAAAATTTTTATAGAAAGGCCTCTCTCACAACTCACTTTGATATCTGATATTATATTTTGATCTCTCAGTTGAAACTTATAAATTCACATATTGGAACACTAACATTAAACATGAACTTTATGACCCTCTGTGTATTTTTTTTATTTCTACACATACTTTGGATATCTCTTCCTGGACAATAAAATCCATGCTAGACTCATGAGATTGGAAATTTGTTGACCTCAGCTGGGCAGCTTTTTTCACAGGCTGTCCTGTGCAGTGGCTGAGGCTCAAAGCATTGATGTCTTCCTCAGTAAATGTCTGGTGTTTGCACTGGAGGCTGGAATAACTACAGCTCCCTAACCATGTCTCTCTTCCTCTGTGTGATCTCTCCACAGGGTCTCTATGAGAACTATGGGAACTATGGTATAAGTTCCAGTCTGAATGTGAATAGGGTCTCTCCAGTGTGAGGGCTTCAAGGGAACTGTCCTTCTTCTGTGGCAGCCCCGACCTCCTAAGGTGTATGTCCCAAGAGATAGTGGCAGATAGAATTTGTATCACCTTCTATGACTTTACCTCAGAAGCTGCAGTGTTACTTCTGCTGTATTCCACTAGTCCTAAACCCAGATTGGTTCAAGAGAAGTGAAAATAGCCTCCACCTCTTGATAGAGGAATAACAAGGTTCTGTAAGGGCATGTGAGAAGAGACGTCTTGTTGGAGTATGTATTAGTTACAGGTCTCCAAAGGCACAGAATCAACAGGATATGCACATCCAAAGACATTTATCAGACAAGTGGGTGGCTCACACTTGCAATCCCAACACTTCGGCAGGCCAAGCCAAGGAGGATTGCTGGAGGCCAGGAGTTTGAGATTACCCTGGACAGCAGAGCATACTCCATATCTACCCAAAAAATTAAAAAATACATTAGCAGGGCACAGCTGTGTGCAGCTGTAGTCCCAATTACTCAGGAGGCCAAGGGAGGAGCATCACTTGAACCCCTGAATTTGAGGCTTCAGTGAGCTGTGATCACACAGCCTGAGTGACAGAATAAGACCTTGTCTCTAATAATAATAATAATAATAGTAATAAAAGAGATTCATTATAAAGAATGGGCTCACACAATAATGAAGGCTGGTAAATTCCAATCTGGATCCCCAAGAGAGCTAATAGTATAAGTTCCAGTCTGACTGTGAAAGCTGAAGAACCAGGGGAGCCAAAGACTGTTCTAGTCTGAATGCCAAAAGTCTTGAGATCCAGGAAGAGTCAGTGTTTCAGGTGGGTCGAAAGACAGGACAAGATCAATGTCCCTGCTCAAAGAACCCAGGCCACCAAAGTTTCCTCTTGCTCAGCATCTTTGTATTATTCAGGCCTTTGGTTGGATGGCCTTTCCCTATCTGCACTAGGGAAAGTCATCTGCCTTAGTCAGCCTGTGGATTCAAATGTTAATAGGCATATCCAGAAAAATATTTGACCAAACATCAATCAACCCGTGAGGCATCCCATGGACCCATCAAGTTGACACATAAAATTAGCCATCACAGAATCTTTTTAAAAACATAAAATTTACCATAATGCATATATCTAAACTACAAATAAAAGGCTACAAATAGATCAAATGTTAAAATACTATCTCTTCTCAGTTTGAAAATTGCATATGCATTTTGCTAGGAATGGCTAAGTGACGCATTCTTGGCCTAGTCCTACCTACATCCCCATGGTTGATCCTGTGTCTGTTTTGTACATTGGTTCTCTTTCCTGGGTTAGGTCCTCTCTGCTTCCTCATATCAGAATTTCTACCTTGACTGTTGAAAATTCTCCTCTGGTCTATTTGCAGTTGTTGGTGTTCAGATATTGAGCATACAACTGTCAACAATTAAGTTGCTTCAACCATCACAAGCCCTGTTCCTTGCGACTCTAGAACTTAAGGGAAGCTTGTTGTTGTTACTAAGTCCTATAAATGCCCACAGCATCCCCCACTTGCCAGAAACTGCTGTTTTCCTTGTATAATGGCTAAGAAAGTGGATTTGAAATCAGTCTTGGCTTCAAACTTTGGCTCTGCCACTTGCAATTTGCATCACTTTGGGAAATAAAATTAATCACTCTGAGCTTCAGTTTTCTCACCTAAAAAATAGACTAATTAAGACCTTGCAAATGTGTTGTTGCAATGAAATAAGAGGATGAATATTAAATACTTAGTATAGGACTCGGTAGGAAGTAAAATCACAAGTACTATAAAATATTATTATTATTTTCATATTTGTTACTTATATCTTGGAGGTACCAGCTCTAGAAAACTGTTTAAATAAAACACTTTAACTTTGGCAAGAAGTGAATGGCCTTTTGCCAGTGGGCTCACTAAGCCTCCCAGCACACTTGACTCTATGAGACATCCTGGCATGAATAATAGCTAGTAAGCAACTCCCTGGCCTGTGAGACAGGCCAAAAGTTTACTCTGTAATAGTTTTGCTCACATGTTAGGAAAAATGTAAGGGGAATAATATTAATTAGAACTGAATATGTGAATGCCATATTGTTAGAAACTTTATAGCTATTAAATGAACTCATCTGTTTCAGTCTTCTTATGTCAAAAATGGAGAGAAAAAGAACACAAATAGTGTTGCTGTAAGAATTAAATGATATAACACATTAAAAAATTATAGTAGTGAGTAAATAATTACTACAGATTATGATATACCATTAAGTTAGAATATTTTATTTAAACCTAAATATATACATTTGCTGAATGATATTGGTCACAAGATTTTCTTAATGATTTGGGAAAATTACCAAAATAAATGGAAGTTCATTTGTCTACTTTGACCTTCAAGAAATAATCAGAAGAGTAGCTAAATTGTTCAAGATCACCCTGCTCCTAAGATACAGAGCTTGGACTCAAAATGCATTCCTTTCAATACTCTCCTTCCTTCCATATATCCAGAGCGGTAATTAGTCACAATTTTTAAATGGATTTTGGCATCAGTTGGTGGAGATCAGCAGTTCATAAAGTTGTGTTCTCATGACTCGTAAACTCAAAAAATAAGAAGGATCAAGTACCCAGATCTTGGTTCCTAATACACTTAAAAATCAACAAACAATAACAACAAACCCCCCTAACATTCCTTGGAGGAATACTAATTCTAAGACTAGGTCAAGAAACATAAAAGATAAGACTGGAGCATTTTGCTGTGCCAGAAAGTGAGGGAGTACTCCCTCCTCCTCACCCATAAAAACTCCCCACCCCACACTGATAGAAGCATGTTAAAGGCACACAGAGGCAACCAAGAGATCAACTAATGGCCAAAGTTGGAACAGTTTGAGCAATAAAATAAGACTGTAACACAGACACTCATGAGTCTTACTGTCTTAGTCCATGTTCTGTTCCATGTAAAGATGAAGTTATCACACAGCTGCGCTGAAATAAACATGCATTAATATGCATTATTACCAGCCTGTGTTTTCTTGGTTATTTATTTTCCTTACTTTTATTTACTTAAATGCATATTTTATGATCTTGTTTCTCACTCCCACAATTGAAAATAAACTCCATGTTTCTTTCTGTATCCCTCACCTAACCCCATCCTTAGCTAAATAAATACTTAAACGAATTAACATACAATTTAATCACTGTTTGAATCACATGTAGAAACTACTTCATTGCTAAGTTACTGCCACACTTAGAGACAATGTAGTATGTAAAAAGTATGTGTTCCAATAAAGTCTGTCTAATGCATTTTTTCCAAAATGTGGGTATAGTACCCACAATGTCAAGGCCTAAAGCAAACCCCATTTGGCAAATTCGCTCTGAGACCAAAGAAAAGTCACATAGCAGTACTCCACTGTAAGATGATTATTTAAGTAACTGATATTTAACTTACATTAATCTTTTAGATGAACATTGAAATTACACTTAAAAAATAAATTCTTAAACAATATATTTAAGAATTTCCTGGAGGTAATTCAGTCCACTTGATACTAATGAATGGCATATACAGTATATGCATAAGGTTGGTTGGCCTCTGTTAGAGAAATATTCTTTTTCCTTCATGAAATTTATGGATGGATTCTATATTCCGAAGCAATTGCATTGGGTCTGAAGATAGAGCTCCTGGAGTCAAATTAACCCAGAAATTACGGATGTACAACTCAGAAAAGGACAAGGGACAATAATGACAACCCCAGAGTTCACAGTTACACTTAAAAGCTCAGAGTTAACTCAGCCTCACAATATCTGCTACTGAGAATCAAAATCCTAAAGGAAGATTTTTAGATGTAGAGATTAAAGATAAGTGACATCTGAAGAATATTTCTTTTTTTCTTTTCATATTTGGGGATATTAAGTTTCTTGACTTGTGAAAGGTGTTTAGACTTCATAAACCCTTAAGGCCAATTCTAATTTTCTAGAGTTTCTATGTGATGCCTAATGTTTTTACAAACTCTGAGAACTTCCAGTAGTCCAATTCTAACTTATTTTGCTTCACCCATCATATTAGAGCGATAGAAGTTTCAAAATTATACATAAGAGACAAAATTTTCTTTATTTTGTATACATTTATTTGAATGGTTATACAGAATATATTTCTTCATAAAAGCTTTAAATTTTTTAATCAAATTTATCAAGAATTCTAAGTAGACTTTCTTAAGCAATCATTAGTAACAAATATTATTTCTTATCTTATGGAAGACATTTTACTTTATATAAATAATGTACATTGTTTAATTCAATTTATATTCATATATATTTATATTTAATATTTATTAAATAATTATGAATAATTGTATATTTATATTAATTTATTTTAATCAAATTGTTTTATTTTTCAATAACAATTCTGAATAAAGTGAAATTTTCTTCTATTTGAAGAATTTGTATCCTAAAAGATACTGTTTTCTGATTTCTACAAACTGGTTGTTACTTTAAAAACATTCTAGTATCTCAGTTTTTATGCTATTTTAAATATGCATTCTACTGACAGCACCTGTAGCTCAGTGGGTAGGGTGCTGGCCACAGATACCAAGGCTGGTGGGTTCAAACCCAGCCCAGGCCAGCTAAACAACAACAACAATTGCAACAAAAAAAATTGCTGGACATTGTGGTGGGCACCTCTAGTCCCAGTTACTTGGGAGGCTGAGACAAGAGAATCACTAAGCCCTAGAGTTTGAGGTTGCTGTGAGCTGTGATGCCATAGCACTCTACTGAGGGAGACATAGTAAGACTGTCTCAAAAAAAGAAAAAAAGAAAAAAAGTTTAAAAATATACATTCTACCCTTACAGTCATCAAACTAAATTAAATAAGGTAACAGTGACAGTTAATTAGGAAACATACATTTTGAACTATTGTTTGAGCACTGATACAGACATACTAAACTCTGGTTTAGTCTGTTGTTCTTCAAATGACTACAAGGACATATTTTCCACATCAAAAATTAGAATACACAGCAGGAAATGAATATTCTTTTATTTTAAATTTTTAAGAAAATTTTTAGAATATGTTGACATTTTTAAAATTTTTATAACATTTTAATGTTAAGAAATTAATTAGATAAAATAAGTTACATGAAGTTAAAGATCAGGCTTGGCATGTCTACCCCTGTATCCCCATCATGGGAATATTGTAGGTTCTCAGTCTGATGTAGAAGAATGAATTAATAAATACATGAATGAATGACAGTGACAACAAGAGGAAAGAAGGAGTATTCAGGCTCAGGAACCATATGGCTTCAAGAAATCATCTCTGGAATGCAGGGATACAGTTTTAGTGGATCAGAGGAGCAACGTGGTACCCTGGGACTAGCCAACTATCCTGGATGGTGCAAGAGACCTCACAAGATGCTCCATCTGGCTCCTAAGATACTTAACAGGGAGAACCATAGACCTAATAAGCTGGAGTGGCCCATCCATAGATCCAGTCACAGACCACTAAGAATAGCGGTAGAACTGAGAGTAGACACTAACTCAAGAGGAGAAAATAATGTGGAAAGAGAAAAGGGAGATAAACATAAGGACAAATTGTCAAGAGAGGTTTCACTCCTTGTTTCTAGTTAGAACGCCTCTAGAAATGAATTTTGGAAGAAATCAAAAAGGGATCATAATATTCTACTTAAACATTTCTACTTAAGCACTGAGCAACAAGATCTATCTATATCCCTGCTGTGGGAGGATGACCCATTTGGAAAACATCAAAGTGTCCCCTTGTCCTCCAAATTTCACATATCTGTGGCTAATAGGAGCTCAAGAAGACGGAAAGGAAGCAAGAGAGTGAGGGTGTATTTTCCACCAATGGTCCCTGCTCTTTCCAAGGTGATCTTCTCTACATCATGCTCCCTTTCCAGATTTACCTTGTCCTTTCTGTTCCCAGTACTAGATGTGGTTCTTCCTCACTTGATGTTGTCAATGAAAACTTAGTAAAAATATTCCTTTGTTTCTCTGTTAACACCAGATTGAAAGAGAAATACATTCTATTATCTGATTTTAACCAACTTCTTATTTCTATCTGCACAGTTCTATCTCTTCCCCATCTCTTTCATTTCCAATTTTTAAGAGAAGACCAAAAGATTATTTTTACCTATGTCCTAATAGAAGTCTAAAAATAGGAGCTATCATGTAGGTTACAGATTTCTTAGGTTATTTTATATCAGAAAGTTTAGGTTTGAATACATCCTGGGCTGGTAAACAGAAAACATCTACAGAGAAAACCCATTATCTTTTCAAAACTATGTATTTCATATATGTTTTTTAATTGAGCCAAAATCTGCCTTTTCGTAGATCCAATACATTGGCCTGAGGCCTAAATCTTCAGGACTCTAGATAATATGCATGTTGATGTCTCATATCAGGAAGAAAATCATATTTGTTGGGGGCCTACTAATGGTCAAATGATAAACAGGATGCTGACTCTCCTTTTACCTCCAAGCCTAGGGTTGTCATGGAGGAAACATTGGGTAGATGGTGAGTGGGTGGCAGATCATAGACCTGGTCACATTCTTCTCTGCCTTCAAATCAAAGTTAGACAATATCACTTCAAATATTTGAAAATAATTATTTTACCCGCACCCCATTTTTTCCTTCTTTGGGTTAAAAGTACATAGTTGCTCAATCTTTCCCCATTTGGGCACTATTCACTCAATATGGTCATTTACAAAAACTCATCCTCTTATTTTTTGGTGTACAGAACCAAATGCAATTCACTCAGTACCACCAAACCTTTGCTACTCTCAAAGAAAGCAGCCTAATGGCACCTGCTCTTTGAAAACCACCTCATACTTTTAACTCACACATTAATGGAAACCTCAAGTTCTTTTCTATATCAACCTCAACCCACAATTTTGCATTTGGACTTTGAACCTGAACTCTGAATAATACGTTTTTTTTATTGTTAACATTCCCTATATATGTCAGCTCTAACCTGTTCTTCTAGCTCCTGAGATCTCTCTACATTCTGTGTCTATGTACTAGTAATATCACAAAGCCAGGAGGTCTTCTTGCTATCTGAACGTATCACCAAATTCAAGTAAATATCTGCATGACCCCAAGAGCCTTGAAGAAAAGAACCATATAAGAATATCTCTTTCAAATCGTTACTAATCCCTTGCCCCAAATATTACATGCAAGGCAAGTCCTTAGCATCTCACACTCTATCCCTTAAGACTCCACCCCTGGCTCACAAAACTCTATGATTCACTTTCTGCAACTCCCCACTCCTCTCCACAAAGTTCTTTATTCACTGAAATTCCTCCAAAGCTCATCACCTACTGTGTGACCTTGGCTTTATCCCACTCTAACTGTTTTTCTCATGATGTCAGTTCCCTGGAATTCTGAGAAATAAATCCTCTATCTACTGAGCATCATACCAAATACTGCAATGTTTTCTACTAGCCTTTCTCAGGCCCAAATTTGATGAACCTGTCTTTTATATTTGTATCCAAGTCAGAGCTAAAATCTTTGTCTAGTTGTTTAAATTTTGTGTCACTCCCAAAAAAGCTTAAGAAGAGTTTAACCTTATAATAATATCTATCCAATTGTAGTAAGTATGTAAAGTCAAGGGCATACAGAGAAAAAGTAGCAATTGGAACTTAAGTAATTACAGTCTGTAAATGTTACGTTCAGTGTTAAGCATTCTGGCAGTAAGAGCAAACAAGAGAACAATTCTAAATACTATAATTTCTATTATTTGCCAAAAGAAAACATAACAATTCTTTAGGAGAAATAAACATTTTCTTCACACAGTGAGGCTTAAGGAAAGTATTTTTGTGACAGCCAAAGGGATTTTAAGCTCCTTAAAAATGGGGACTATTTTTAGTGCCCTCCTGTATACTAATATCCCCCTGATTTCTACTATGCCTAAGAGGAGAGTATTATGGCAGTAATATGTGTTGTTTAACAAGAACGTTAGTCAAGTGGCCTTTTGTCATGTGTGGAATAAACAAAGGAAAAAATGGATCAAGAAGTTGTGAAAGAAGTAAACATGTTAAATAGGCCTCTGAGATATTCTGAAGAGGCCAAACTAACAGGAGATAAACATCAGCCATTTACAGAAACATGAAAAAGAGGGAAAGGAATTAGGGAGTAGTTTACAAGAAGCACAAACATGGAGTGAGCACAGAAGGAAATGGAAGCTGTCAAGCTTGGGAGATAGCAGAAGTTACACAGGGCAGGACCAAGTTAAACTATGAGGCCTCAAATGGTATATACATTCTACCCCAATTCACGAGTGGGTAGCCTGCTTAAAGAGTTAATTTGACCCAGTTACCATGGTGCTCAACTTTGTCCATCTTCCCACACTAAGTTGAGATTCTTTTCTTTATAAAAGCTATGATGTTGGACTAAACAACACATCCTTGTGGAGTACTCATTGGATTTTAATGAGCATCTGGGCAGACCCTGGGAGAGGGCTGTTTTCTCACAGTGTGAGGGCAGACTTGATGCTTTCAGCTGTTGGCATTGCTCACAGTAGATAGTGTTCTCAGGAGAAAGAGTGTTAGTAAACCTTCATTTGTGTGTGTGTGGCTGAAGAGAATTGGCTGCAAAAGGAAAGTTCAATTCTTTTGTTTCTGAAAGCAGTAAAAGGTTTCCAAATGGCTTCCTTTAATGCATTTGGTAAATTGCCCTCAAAGACTATTATTTAAGCATCTAAAAATACAGGCTTAAAAATTCCCCCTTAAAAACTATCATTACAAATAATCTGTTTAATATTCGCAAAGGATGAGTTCATTAATAAATTTCACCACTGCCCATATTTGAAGATAATGTGGTAGCCCAGATTAATCCTGGGAGAAGAGGAAGAATGGGGAGCTTCAACGGGAATTGTTTATAAACTATCCAATGTAAGACCTATCCAGAAAGATTCCTTCAATATGTCACCAACAGCATTGAAGGTGCCAATGGTGTCCACTGTGCTTCCTTGGGAAGAAAAGAATCAAATATAGCTAGAAGCAACTACAAATAAGAGGTAAGAAGTAAGGAGATATTCACAAACATTTAGCTCAGTTTGTAACTTTGTATATTCTATTCCATTCACCTAGAATTTTTTTCTGTTCTTGCCCTTGTCGTCGTTTTTTGCTGTTGTTATTGTCATTGGTTTTGGACTCATGCTCATCCTTTTCACACTTATGCTACAAAGCACTACCCAGGAATTGCAGGCAAAATTTGTTTCTCCCATCCTTACACTAAGTCTTATGCATTGCCAAAACATTTTGTTTCTCATACCTCGATTGAAGGCATTACACCCTCTACTCTAACTTCCACTTAAAGATCCATTACATTGTGAAAGGTTTCAGAAGGACTGCTTCTCATTCACTTTTTATTGCCATTCCTGGTATTGTGCCCAATATTGATGAATGAATGAATGAATTAAAACCAAAACTGGAGAGAGATAGGCAAGGAAAATAAAGCTGATGAGACTGGACAAAGGGGAAGTAGAAACAAAAGGCTGAACATAATACTAAGAACCACTAGATACCAGTGACTGAAAGTTGTGAACACTAGAGAACAAGACTGGGGCAAGAAAAGGAAGAAAGAATAAGTAAAATGTTAAAGGAAATCAGTCCATATTATAAACAAAAAGAGGAGGAATAGTTGAGATAGAAAAATTTTCTGGAAGACTAAAAATAGAGAGGCACTGGATTAGAGATATCAAGAGTCCAAAATGTCTGACTTTTAGGAAGCTCCTTATTTGGAGTTCCTTGTAGGAAACCAAACTGGGGACCACCAAATTACAGTGATGTACTCAGATCTTAAAATATTGCTCTTCTCCAGGAACTAGGAAGTACCTGGAAGAAGAATTATGATTTTTAGAGTAGATACACCTGAAGTTTAAAGGAAAGCAAGACCTACAACAGGAAAGCTATTACTTCTAAGAACAAGAGAATATGTGTATCAAACCTTTATTCAGTGCCTACTCTGCTAGAGGTTAAAGGAAGCATGGCCAATGATAGGGTTGCATAGTACGTATAAATTTTAGGAAGTCTACCCAGCTCTAAAAGTCTAAATCTACATTACAACCCCCTACAACATGGGGTCTCCCATCTCTAAATTCTTGTGGCAAACAGTATTTTAAAAGAAAATAAAAATCTAAGGAGCACCATCCTCCCAACTTATTATGGGGAAAAAAAATGGGTAAAGTCCTCAAGTACCTGTAAAGAACTGGCCCCTCAGGTCATTCATTAAGGAAATTCTTTGCTGGCCTCCCACAAACAAGGACTAGAAAATTGCAACTTTAGGTCTGCAAGCTACATCTAGCTCCTAAAACTAAAGTGTGTTCTGATTCCACACTAATGAATTAGAAAATTATCTTCACAGGTGCAGAACAGAGACTAGAGAGGATTGGACATTCTTTCAGCTACTCAGGGGCATCTACATAACTAATGCTTCTATAACTCCCTTTTTATCCTCTAGTATTGACCTTATCTTACATAAAATGTAGAATTTATGTTTTCCTGAGTCTCACAAGAATGTAATCATTTTGTCTCACTACCCATCCCCTGGTGTTTTTATTTTCTTACTCTATACCTTTAAATGCTGAAATTCTCCACAAAAACAGAAAGAGGTTTGCCTGTGGTTCATGTTTTTCTTGGGTACATCCTCAACTTTGGCTCAGTATACCTTCATTGATTGAGAATTTTGCTTCAATCACCTATTTTGGGTTGACATTGTTATCTCATTTGTATCTTGATTTCCTACCAGATTATAATTTCTTCAGGAAAAGGAACTATGGAGGTGCTTCTGGAATCAATCTTGGCATGAAACTGGTAGCCATTTCCCATTCATTGGTTGAATGTTGTGTTAGTTTTGTTGTTGATCTATTTGGCTATATAAATTATCACTTAATGTCTGGATTTCAGCCTTCTGAGACCTCTTTTTATTTACTGCTTAGTCTGTATTCCTAATTATTCCACTTTCCAACTTGATAGTATGATTGGGAGACTCAAATCCTAAAATGTTGTGCTTATATCACATCCTCCAGTTTTTCCAAGCTCTCTATCTCCTATTAATTCTATTTAAGTCCCATTCTTGTCCCTCAGGGATCTCCCTCCAATAGCTTCCATATTTCTTCTCCAACCTTGAGTGTTATCTCTCTAAGAGGTGCTGGTTATTATTTCCTTTTATTGCTTTCTAGAGTAAAACTTGTTGCCTGAATTGTTCTTTCTTTTCTTTTCTTTTTCTTAGCTGATCCTATTATTTTGTTAAAGAACATTCTCAAGAGATTTCAAAATAGAAAGAACATTTGGCATACCAATTTTTTACTTGATTATACTTGAATAGTATTCTATGTTTAAGATTCTAGAACAGAAATACTTTTCCTTCAGTCAATGAAAGCATTGTTTCATTATGTTCTACTATCCTATGATATGAACAAAAAGCCTTAGGCCCGTCTGATTGCCATTTCTTCATACCTTAAAAATTTTAAGATATTTTATCTTTATCCTTGGTGTTCTGAAGTTTCACATTGGCAGGTCTAATTGTGGGTCCTTCTTCTGTTTATAGTAGTACAAAGGCCCTTTAACATTTATGACATATCTCTTTTTACTCTGAGAAATTTCTTTGCATTCTTTTTATACTTTCCTCTTTCATTTTTCTTCATTCTCTTTTTCTTTGACTTTTACTATTTAGGCATTAGATTCTTGATTGAGTTTTTATGTCTTTATGTTTTCTTTTATGTGTCTACTATATTATGATTGATTTTTTCAAGTGTATCTTCCAATTCCTTCTTTTTAAAAAAACTTTTAGCAAGCAAATATTTTTTAATTTAAAAAAGCTCATTGTGCTCTCTAAAACTTCTTTATAGTGCTTTATTCTTTTTTATAAATATAAAATCTACTCAAATGTTTCTAATTCTACTAATCAAGGTGTGTGTATTTTAGTTTGTTTTTAAATTCTTTTCTGTTGGTTGAATTTTCTATTAATATTTTACCCAGGATCCAATTGTTTTAAGTTTTTTAGCTTCAGATTTATCTTTAATATTGCACAATTGTGTTGATAATCAGGTGAACCTTAGTTGTGTGTGTGTGTGCATGTGCACGTGCACATGCACGCAGAGAGACACAGAGAGAACAGAAGATCTTTGTATACAAGAAGAGTGTGTTGATCAGGTAAACTTTGCTTTAAGATGATCCAATAGGAGGCTATTTTCTACACTGCAATGATTCTAATTACCAGAATAAGAAGCACTTTACCCTGGGGAACACCTAATTTAGCTATTCCTTCTCTTCTTAAATATTTTCCCTGGGCCAAATTAAGTGACCACCAGTAATTCTCTGTGGGTAAGTTAAGGGTAAAGTAATTCTTCTAATACAGATCTTTAGGTAATCCTTTTACTTTCAGTCCAACTTCTCATTCTCCCCCTCCTATATAATTTCAGTCACTGAATTAGGAGCCATTCTGAAATTTTTGGTTTTTTGCAATAGAGCCTCACTCTGGTAGAGTGCCATGACATCAGCCTAACTCACAGAAACCTCAAACTCTTGGACTCAAGCAATCCTCTTGCCTTAGCCTACTGAGTAGTTAGGACTATAAACACCTACCATCATGTCTGACTAGGTTTTTTAGGGGTTTTTTTCCCTACCTTTAGTAGAGACAGGGTCTCACTCTTATTCAAGCTGGTCTCAAACTTGTGTGATGCCAGAGTCCCAGAGTACAAGGATTGTGGGTGTGAGCCACCTCTCCCAGCCCCATTCTGGAATTTAATAATGGTCTTCTTGATTACAGTTTCTTCCACTTTCCCTCATTAGTATTTTTTCATCTACTTAAAAAAAAAGTTTAAACTTCTTTTCCCTCATATTTTCTCTCTTACGGCATATTATTTTCTAATTTTTTTCCATTACTATACTTTGACTTTCAGGACTAAAAGGCAATAATCACATGTTTAATTTGCCACTTCAACTGAAAGTCAGCAGCTGTAATTTTTGTCAATATCCTTGTCTTCTGTAAACTTCTGTTTTCTGCCATGACTAAAGTATTCCTCTGAAGGAAAGGAGACTGCCAAGTTAATTTTATCACTAAACATGTATTTGTTCACTATTACTATGTAATAGACTTATCTGAGTGCTGGGAACTAATTAAAAACAGAACAAATCCCTACCTTGATGGAACTCACCTCCCAGTCACAAGAGACAGGTCATAAAGAGACAAATAAATAAATATTATAGACAATTAATTCTATGGTAAATACTAGAGCTGGGGAAGGAAGAAAAAAAATCACAGGCAAACAAATGACTATCTGAGAGGATGGCATCCCAGGCAGAGGATGGAGCTCTTTAAAGACTTGGTTATTTATGCT
The DNA here is from genome assembly GCA_963574655.1 of Perodicticus potto. Classification (NCBI taxonomy): domain Eukaryota; kingdom Metazoa; phylum Chordata; class Mammalia; order Primates; family Lorisidae; genus Perodicticus; species Perodicticus potto. The sequence continues at coordinate 3,527 of CAUYRH010036279.1, read as the reverse complement.
GCAATAAGAAATCTGCTGAAGAGTTTTTGAAGAGGAGAAACAAGACCAGATTTATTTTTAAAATATTATCTGAATTTTCTGTTAAGAATAAATCATAAAACAACAATTGCTAAATGAAGAAGACCATTTAGGACACTATTTCAATCACCTTGGTGAAAAATGGCTATTCTTTCATACATTAGGATGGTATCAGTGGAGAGCATAAAAAGTAGTTAGCTTCTAATTGGAGATTTACTTATGGACTACATAAGAGATGTAGGAAAAAAAGAAAAATCAAAGGTAACTTTCAGATGTTTTAGCCTAAAGAACTGGAAGGATAGAGTAGCTTTGGTTTAACTGAAATGACAAAAGACTTTTGGATAAACAAGAAGTTCAAGAGTTATGAAGAGGAGGTAGAGATGATTAAAAAATTCTGTTTTAGATATATTGAGTTGGAAATAGGTACTAAATATGCAACCAGGAGGCAGAGCCAAGATGGCGGTATATAGCCAACTTTCAACAGAGGCTCCCTTCCAGAAAGAGAGTTAAAGGACAGAAATTTAGCAAGAAAGCCAATGGTTCAGATCTGAACCAAAAGAGAAGGTCGAAGAACCATACATCAACCCTGCTGAAGCAACATGCAACCCCACGGATACAAACAAAAGGTACAGAATCTATTGCCAAGCAGACAGGAATCCCCTACCCCATGACAATGGCTTGCGGTATGCTCCATACCTCCATACAAACAAGAGAGCAGAGTTCAAATGTCCTCCCATTTTACCCCAAGGGAGAGACCTTCTAAAAACTGGACCTTCTTCCCCTACTAGGGTTCCATGGATGGCACTCTCCTGCCAGGCATAAAACTGTATAAAACAGTATATACTCTTTACCTCCAATTTTGAACTCCTGGCACTCCCCTCCACTCTCACCCCAAGGCCTGGAAGCCTGTCCCCCATGTAGTCCAGATTCTTGGGCATTTTCTCGAGGGGTGTAGATGGGGCATGGACTGTTGCTGATCTGTGCTGACTATCTGGTTCAGGAATAAGGAGAAGATAAGCAGCTGAGGGAGAGGCAGTACTCTGAGGCACAGGCAACAGTGGGAATGTTGATGGTGGGAATCATGCCCCTGTGGATATTTTGAAGGAACACTCCCAGTCTCTCTGGGCAACCCTTGGGAGGCCAGGCAGCCTCTCGGTGGTGGTAGCAGCTGCTGGCAGAACAGATCTGGGACAGAGCGCAGGCTCCGGGAGTAAAGGGTATGCCTGAGGCAGAACTGGCCTGGGTAGAGCACAGGGATTAGAATATGCATGCAGAGACAGCAGACACTCAGGGCAGGGCTGACCCAGAAGACAGCTTTACTGAGCTTCAGAAGCACCCAGCACTCAGGGGATCAAAGCTGAGACAAAGGGGGAAAATAGCCAGGACAGAAACAAATTCTGCAAAGTTGTTCTGTTCTGTCAACAATATCAATCAGGGACAGGGCTGGAACTGAGTGAATCGCCCCAGCCCCTATCAAGCACCCGAGGTTGTCAGGCCACACCTCCCCCTACCGAATAGTGGCAGAGAGTGGCAGAGACGGGTGACCTGGCTGAGGAGAATCAGATCTCCCTGTGATTCTGGCAGCGGAAACCCCTGGGGCATCTGCTCATTGGAGGGAACTAGATCACAGGCCTGTGGGGTTACCAGCGACTGGGCGTGACAGAGGTGCAAGGTGGGGAAAGAGGTATCAACCTTCAGGGCTAATTTATTTGCTGGGGTGGTCCTTCTAATCTCACGGAACACCAGAATGAGTTATACTAGAGTTTCCAGCACACCCCTGCTATCTAGTTCCTGGAGACTTTTTCAACTCTCCCACCTGAGGCTGTTGCTGACTGGGACAATTGATTGGGACCTCTTGAACTGGGCCAATCACCCAAGGACTATCCAAAGTGGTACCCTGGGTGTGTGGTAGTGGGAAGATTTGATTTTCCTTTTCCAATTGTTGCCTGTGGGGGATGGGGTGACTTAACTGCTGGTATTTCTCCACAGCTCAGACTTCAACCCAGAGTAACTGATTCTCTAGGGTAAGATGAGGCCAGCTGAAAACAGGACAGAACCACTTAACCATAACACACCAAGAAGGTTCCCCGTTTCTCAGGCAGTAGCATGTACAGGTCCCTGACAAAACTCTAAGGCAGGCGTCCTCAAATTTTTAAAACAGGGGGTCAATTCACTGTCCCTCAGACTGTTGGAGAGCTGGACTATAGTTTTAAAAAAAAAACTATAAATAAATTCCTATGGACACTGCACATATCTTATTTTGAAGTAAAAAACAAAACAGGAACAAATACAATTCACACCGAAGCATGTGGCCTGCGGGCCGTAGTTTGAGGACCCCTGCTCTAAGGGAACAGGTACAGACATCAGTCCCAGCTTTCAAGCAAAGGAGTGGCCAATCACTACTCCTAGAACCCCCAACCCAACTTATCCTTATCTACTCATCTTGCTAAACAGTGCAAAATAATCATAGGGTGCAATCAGTGAAAAAGCTTTGGCAACATGAACAACCAGAGCAGATCAACCCCCACCCCAGCAAGGAACAATTTGGTGGGCACAACTGAAGATCCTATGCATAAACAGATGGCTAAGATGTCAGAAACTGAATTCAGAATTTGGATTGCAAATAAGATCAATAAAATAGAGGAAAAGTTGGATTTAGAAATTCTGGGAGCATTTCAAAAATTGTCTCAAGAAGTCAAGGAATTCAAAGATAAAATTACCAAAGATTTTGACACATTGAGACAAAAATTTGTAGCCCTCAAAGATCTGAGAAATAAGTAAAATCCCTCAGTAACAGAATGGAGCAAGCAGAAGAAAGAATTTCTGATATTGAAGACAAAGTGTTCAAACACTACCAAACATCCAAAGAGGAAGAGAAATGGAGGGAAAAAATGGATAATTCTCTCAGAGAGCCCTGGGATAATTCGAAGAAAACCAATATTTGCCTTATAGGGATACCTGAAAGCGACAAAGTGGCCTCACAAGGCAAGTAGTCTCTTCTTCATGAGATTATGAAAGAGAACTTTACAGACATGCCAATAGATTCTGAAATTCAGATAGCAGACAGTTTCAGAACCCCAGCACGACTCAACCCGAATAAGACATCCCCCAGGCACATCATAATTAACTTCACTAAAGTTAATATGAAGGATAAAATTCTGAAAGCAGACAGACAGAAAAAAACATAACCTACAAGGGGAAGAATATTAGAATAACTGCAGATCTCTAGGCTCAAACCTTTCAAGCTAGAAGAGGATGGTCATCAACTTTTAATCTCCTAAAACAAAATAACTTTCAACCCAGGATCCTGTATCCAGCTAAACTGAGTTTCAGTTATGATGGAGAAATTAAATACTTTAATGGCATCCACATGTTGAAGAAATTTGCCATAGCAAAACCAGCTCTCCAGGATATTCTCAGACCTATCCTCCTTAACAACCAGTGTAATCCTCCACCACAAAAGTAAACTCACTCAGAAATTTTTGATCAACTTCCAACCTCCACAGTGG
>CAUYRH010036276.1:0-26659 GCA_963574655.1 Perodicticus potto | reverse complement strand
CTTGAGCCCAGGAATTGGAGGTTGCTGTGAGCTGTGATGCCACGGCACTCTGTTCAGGGTGACAGCTTGAGGCTCTGACTCAAAAAAAAAAAAAAAGAAGGGGAGAAGCAGGCTGCGCGAGGGAGCTGCCCAGCTGTGGCTCTCTACTGTGTGACCTCCACTGCCCTGTGGCCCAACATACCTTCTCTCTCTTGTTTTAAGAGAGAGCACATGATGAGCTGTTATTGGGAGCAGCCCTGGCCTGTGACCCCGCGCCATGACCCCAGCAGGCCCTACGCTGAGCAGTACCGCATAGATGCCCGCCAGTTTGCACACCTGTTTCAGCTGGTCTCACCCTGGACCTGTGGGGCTCACACAGAGATCCTCGCTGAAAGGACTTTCCGGCTCCTGGATGACAACATGGACCAGCTCATCGAATTCAGAGCGTTGGTGGGCTGCCTGGGTATGACCGTGGCTCTTACTGCAGTGAGCTCCAGGGGTGTGAGTCAGTGAGCAGAGCGCAGCTTGGGGCAGGCAGGTGCACGCAGTGAGGCGCTTTGGGGACCGGCCTGATGTGATTTTGAAACATCATGCTGCAGGCCCGTCAGGACCTCCTTTGTGCTTCCTTGAGTGGGAGTGCAGGAGGGGCCCAGGTTCTTAACCTAGGAGGCTCCCCTTGTTTTCTTGGACATTCACACAGGGGTGAGGATCCTGTGACCTTCTGGCCTTCTAGTTTCATCATGATGTTTTTTAAACACCAAAGGAAGCGAGAAAAGTTTCATCTTTCTCTGCTGCTCCCCTTTTAATGAAAGGTTTTGTTATGTAAGATTTAGATTCTGTCAAAAAGCTGCCCTTAAGGACCAGGAAGGCCACAGTTTTCCTTAAGTCCGCAGATTCCCCACTCCTGTGGGGCTGGCTTGTTGGGAACCACATTTTTAACCTTTGTTCATAATATTAAAATCTTTTAGAAAGAATGAGGCCAGACAACATTCACAAGGTTGTTTTTTGGTTTTTGTTTTAAATTCAAAAGGTTTCCTTATAGCTCACACAGTTACCAGCCAGGCCTTTATTTATTTACTTTGTCACTCTCAGTAGAGTGCTATGGCATCATAGCTCACAGCAACCTCCAACTCTTGGGCTCAAATGATCCTCTTGCCCCAGCCTCCCAAGTAGCTGGGATTACAGGCACCTACCACAATGCTAAGCTAGTTTTTAGAGACTGGGTCTCACTCTAGCTCAGGCTGGTCTCAAACTCCTGAGCTCAGGCAATCCGCCTGCCTTGGCCTTATTTAGTTATTTTCATTTTATATTATATTATATTTTATTTTTTTGAGACAGAGTTTCACTTTGTTGCCCTCATTAGAGTGCTGTGGCGTCACACCTCATAGCAACCTCAGACTCTTGGGGTCAAGGGATTCTCTTGCCTCAGCCTCCAGAGTAGCTGGGACTACAGGTACCCACCACAATGCCCAGCTAGTTTTAGAGACGGGGTCTTGCTTTAGCTTAGGCTGGTCTCAAACTTGTGAGCTCAGCAATCCACCTGCCTTGGTCTCCCAGAGTGCTGGGATTATAGGTGTGAGCCACTGCACCTGGCTTCATATTTAGTTGTTATTTTTTATATTTTTTATTTTTTGAGACAGAGTCTCACTCTGTTGTCCAGGCTAGAGTGCTATGATGTCATAGCTCACAGAAACCTCAATCTCTTGGGCTCAGGTGATCTTCTTGCCTCACCCTTTGGAGTAGCTGGGACTACAGGCACCTGCCACAACACCTGGCTAATTTTTCTATTCTTAGTAGAGATAGGGTCTCACTCTTGCTCAGGCTGGTCTCAAACTCTTGAGCTCAAGTGATCCACTGGTATTGGCCTCCCAGAGTGCTAGAATTATAGGTGTGAGCCACTGAGCCTGGCTCAGCCAGGGCCTTCAATATTTCTTTGTTCGCATGGTGTGTGTCTGGGGCAGGGGTGTTGGGGTGACGGCAGGTGTTGACCTTTCCAAGTTCTCTTTCCATAGTGAGTTTGTGTCATGACCAATATACTTTCACCATTTGCATTAACTTAATCTTTCTCTCTTTTTAAAAATTTTGCAGACATTATGTATAATGGAGAAATGAATGAGAAAATCAAACTGTTATATAGGCTTCATATCCCTCCAGGTAAGAAGTCCAAGTAGAAAATCAGGCAGAGTTCTGCTTTGAGATAAGCTGAACACTGAAGTTCTCTTTTTCATTTCTACTCGAGGTGACACATGTTTCTAGTTTGGGGTTTCAGATCACAAATTTTAAGTACTGTTCTGCATGGCCTATGGCAGGTGTCCCCTGAATGTGCAGCAGAGTCCCTGAAGGGTTTGATGAAAACGCATTACTGGGCTCCAGCCCAGATTTCTTGCTCACTAGGTCTGAGGACCACACTTGAGAGCCACTGGCCTGTGGCATGCGCTGGAGAACCAGACCCGGGTTACCTTGCTAGATGGCTCTTTTAGGTTGCAGATTTTGAAGGATTTCATTTTTCCTACACATAAGAGCATGCTTCCTTCACATTTGAGCATTAGTAACTAAAAACAAAGGAAGCTGTTTTGAAGCCCATAAGGTCAGACGTGATGTTGACAGAAATCAGAACCAGGAAACCTGGTAAGGTGTTCCCTAGAACTTCAAAACTACTAGACATGAATTAGAAATCGCAGATAGTCCCTGGCCACTAGGACTGTGGTTCTGGAGGTGGATGGTGCTTGGGCCGGAACTTCTCAGCCAGGAGCCGAGGGAGCCTGGTACGCTCTGCAGAGGCTTCCGGGGCCATGGGATCCTGGTGGTGTTTACAACTAGTAGAGCATGCACAGCAGTCCTCCCTAAGCTGGTGCTGAATCCTTCTTCTGTACAGTATGTTTTTTTGATCTGATAACTGAAACGGCTACTGAACGACTAATGAGCAGGCAGCAGGTACAGTGTGAGCGTGCAGTGTGGATCCACTGGGCAGGGATGATTCACGCCCCAGGCCGGATGGAGTGGGATAGTAGGAGATTTTATCATGCTACTAAGAACTGTGTGCAATTTGAAACTTACGAATGTTTATTTCTGGAATTTTCTGTTTAAAAAATATTTGCTTTTAACCTTAAGTGCTTTTTATCATTATGAATAACTTTTTTAAAGGTGAGACAAACTAGTCAGGAAAAAAACATTTAAACGATCACTAGAAAGTATGAGGATTATCTCAAATTTGAATTTATTGTGCTTGAAGAATTCGCTTTAGCCCAAAGTCCTTTTTTTGTTTATTTGACACAAGTATGTATACTTGAGATAATATTTGTATAATTAGCAACTCTAACAAGTATACGAAACATTGATTTTTGGATATATTATATGTTAACTTTTCAATTTAAGAATTCCACATTGTTCTAAAATACATGCAGTTGAGTACTATAGCAGTTGTGCAAATAGATGTAAACTTTATTACTAGATAAATGTGAAAAAATAGAATGCCTACTAATACGCATTAACACAAATGTCAGCAAAAACCAGTCCAACAGGTGCAGAAAAATAACACCAAAAATATAATTATCAATGCAGCTATCTTGTTAGAGTAAACCATAGTATCATCAGGCTTAAGAAAAACCGAGGTAATTCTTTGTTCTTTCTGACTCTGTCTCCTTTAAATAAAGTGCTAATTCTTTTTGGTTATGTTTATTTACTCTGTGAATAATTTTTTTTTTTTGCAGTTTTTGGCCGGGGCTGGGTTTGAACTCACCACCTCTGGCATATGGGGCCAGTGCCCTAATCCTTTGAGCCACAGGCACCGCCCTGAATAAATTTTTTGATACCAAACACTATTTTCAAACACATCATCATCATCTGATTAAATATTATTATTATTATTATTCTTTTTTTTTTTTTTTGAGACAGAGTCTCACTTTGTCACCCTCGGTAGAGGGCTATGGCGTCACAACTCAAACTCTTGGGCTTAAGTGATTCTCCTGCCTCAGCCTCCCAAGTAGCTGGGACTATAGGCGCCCACCACAATGCCTGACTATTTTTTTTTTTTTGTAGTTGTCATTGTTATTTGGCAGGCCCCGGGCCAGATTCGAACCTGCCGGCCCTGGTGTATATAACCAGCCCCCTAGCCACTGAGCTACTGGCACCGAGACTAAATAGATTATTATTATCAAAAAATCATCAAAGCTTGTAAGGTTATTAATGGTTTTATGCAACTTAAATCTAATTTTGGTAGTAACTGGCTAATAAATTTTTCCTTTACTTGGTAAACAGTATACCAGTGTTGTTAATCAATATGTACATATGCTATTTAACATGCTTATATTGTTCTTAAGAACTAGAATACAGACTTTTCAATATATCTGAAATATCATCAAATATTTTGATAATGCCATTATGACATAGCCTCTGCATAGTATTACAAAATTACTAACCAGTTATGGTGCATTTTTCTGAAATGAATTTTACATTTTCTAGAGACTAACATGATAAATGTATCATCTTGACCTGATCTATCACAATCTTATTTCCTAAAGTTCACAGCCCTTTCTTGTTTCTCTTTCCTAAAAGATCCTGGAGCTCTAAATGTTCTCTCAGGAGTTGATTAAATTCTTCAAAAAGGCTCTCTGATTTCATCTTCATTGTCATCACTCCATATTGTGCCATGGAAAGGGCATCTGAAGTCTTCTTAAATTCAATTTTCAGTTTTTCCTGCTGTTCCACTAGGTTTTCTGTTTTCTGCTTCTAGAATGTGTCTCTCATCCTTGCCATAGGTTTTCAGGATCCATTTTAGTTTTTAATTCTCTTCCATAATTTTTTTGGCAGCCTCGTTAGTATTTTCTGCTTGAGTGTTAAGTACTCCTTTGTTTGACAGTTCTTGTGCCAGCTGAGTAACCAGACATCTCAAACAGTAGGACAAAAAAGAAAAAAAAGCAGAAATAAAAAGATTTCTTGGAGACCTAAAATGTTTCACCTGTGTATGTTCGCAGGCAGTGGGTCTGTTGGTTGAGCTCTGGTGAAGGGTATAAGTAGCAGAAACTTCCTTACTCCTTACTTCTCCCACAGCATTTAGAAATTAGAACCATCAATAAGATTATATGCGTAAGGAGAGCCTTCTTCCAGAAAGTCACAATTTTGCCTAGACAGTAAATGGAAAGGTCTTCTGCCATCTCTGAGGAGGAAGAAAAGGAAGACAAAAGATTAAAACGAGTCCTATGTCAGCTTAATGGAAGGTTGCAACTGTTGCCCATTGGAGTGTCATTGTTTCCTTCATACCCTACCTGCAGCCCTCCTAGCTCAGCCCCCCAACCCCCACCCTCCCTCATGCCCCCCAAGTCTTATTTGCCTATGGAGAAGTCCATGGTATCAAATAAGTACATTGGCACCCTGCCACAAACACCCACCTTCTGTAGAGAGAGCTTGGTACTGTTCCAGAGTAATAATAGGAGACAAGGGTCTTTTGTGAGGTTGGTGGTAAATGTATGTGGATGCAACTCAGGAGCCTCGCATAGTTCTGTAAGAGCTCACTTGATTGGCTCCTTGGCCATTGGAAATTTCCTAAGAGTTCACTTGATTGGCTCCTTGACGATTGCAATACTGTTTAGCACAAGAGCCTAGAAAGACATGTTATAGATGATTTAACGCCATGCCAAGTGATGTACAGATGAAGAAAATTCCAGAAGATTGTGAAATCAGGAGTTCTCATTGCAGTGTGATATATCTGTAGATATTGATCATTTTGCTCAATTAATTACACTAACTGAACTTCCAAAGCAGAACTTCCTGGGAGAATGTTATTTTTATTGGGAAGAAACATCAGACTAAACTATTGAGTGTGATATATTGGAAATAGTCAATTTAAAATGAAAATTTAACACAAAAATGAGACAGCCGGGAGGCTTTCTTTGAGTTTGCATACTGAGAGCTGGACTGTGGTACCCCTTACATTGTGAGTTCCTTCTGGGAGTTCTGACATTGTTGTATTCAGAGTAGCTCTCCAAAGGTGTCCCGCCTGCTGGGGATCCACATCAAATAATGTTCCTAAAACACTGAATCTAGTAAAATTCGAGCTGCTCCAGTCTTTGTGTTCAGCTTTATGTGAAGAAGCAGAGGTTTCTTTCTGAGCTCATCACACATAAGCAGGTGATTTGCTGTCTAAAGAAAGAGTTTTGTGAAGAAGTTAAAAGGGAAAATCTTTTGAATAATTACAGTTTATAATCTGGTTAAGAATAGTTATTGGCTTTAAATGTTTGAAAACCCCAATGAATGTGATTGAAAATTGAAAGAGCACATGCAATTATAGTAACATCACTCACAACATATGAACTCAAAGCAAAATTTCAACTTAGAAAAAGAGGGAGTTAAAATGCTTCGTTAGTGGTGTTTAATCAGGTTATGATTTGAATTCTAAAATATAATTGTAGAACAAGTACAGAAATATTGGTGGGTTAATGAGGGGAACTTTGGTTATTTTGAAATACTTGATATGAGAAAGTATTGATTGGTTTCCAAATCCGGTCATGCTAGCTGAAAAAAAAGTCAACATTTCATCTGTCTGGGAAGGAAAGAGGAGCTGAGCTGGTTGATACACAGAATGGTCACACCCTTGAAGTAGAATTGACAGTATTGCAACCATTCTGGTCCTCAGGAGTGACAGGAATGGCAAGAAAGGACTTTCTCTCAAGAAAAGAAAGATGCTATTTGCTTCCACCTTCTTTCCTGTTTCTCACTGGTGGTGACTGTCACGAAGAGGTCATCATTTTAAAGTCCTAATTGGGATGGCACATACTGTTTCACTATTAATATTAGTATGAAAATAATATTAAAAACTTTGATCCTTTTGCCTATGATGAAAGAACGTACCTTGGAAATTTAGTCAAAATGTTCCTGCTTTCCAAACCTACATGGTATAATTACAAAGCTGCAGGATTGGCTTGGCGCCTGTGGCTCAACGGGCTAAGGCGCTAGCCACGTACACCTGAGCTAGCAGGTTCGAATCCAGCCTGGACCCACCAAACAACAATGATGGCTGCAACCAAAAAATGGCTGGGCGTTGTGGCGGGCGCCTGTAGGCCCAGCTACTTGGGAGGCGGAGGCAAGAGACTCGCTTGAGCCCAGGAATTGGAGGTTGCTGTGAGCTGTGAAGCCATGGCACTCTATCCAGGGCGACAGCTTGAGGCTCTGTCTCAAAAAAAAAAAAAAAAGAAAGAAAGCTGCAGGATCTTTGTGTAGTCCACTTTACCAAGAATACCTTTGGTGAGATGATAGGGACTGATGTGTATACTCGGGTGCCATTTGGTCGGTGGTGGGCCACACATACAGCGGTGGTTCCTTAAAGGTGTAAGGAGCTGAGAAATTCCTATTGCCTAGTGACATAGTACTATCATAGTCCAGTTTATTTTTTAAATTAATGTAGGCTAAATGTAGAGGATTACAAAGTTCACAGTAGAGTACAGTAAGGTCTTAGGCCTTCCCATACACTCACCACTTGCTGACTAACCAGAGCAGCTTTCAGTCCTGCAGGCTCCTTTGACAATGAGTGCCCAACACAGGTGGGCCATTTTTAAATCTTTTATACTGTCTGTTTGATGTACCTTTTCTATGTTTAGCTGTGTTACCTTATGTTGGAATTGCCTACAGTATTCAGTACAGTAACATGACTGTGTAGGTTTTTAGCCTAGGAGCAATAAGGATATACCATATAGCCCAGTTGTGAGTAGGCTATACCATCTAGGTTTGTGTAAGTGCACCCGGTCATGTTCACATAACAATGAAATCCCCTAACAACACATTTCTCAGAATGTATCCCTGGAATTAAGCAACACGTGACTCTAAATGATCATAGACTTCACAGAATGTTTACTGTGGATGAAAACCTTAATAACATGATGGAATGGGATATATTATGTATTTGAAATAAGTATCATAGATACAGAGCATGTATCTCTTGTTTGCCTAAGACAAAAGTTTGGCCCTCAGGTTATAGTCACCATATGGGTTCTTCACTCTTAGTCAGCCTTGTCTTCTGATTATACAGAGAAACAATGCTGAAGATGATAAACTCTGAACGCTCCTGCTTCTGAGAGTGTGCTAAGATATCAGTATATCTACTGGAACCCAAGGAACTGAAGGATCCCTGCAATATTCTAAGGACCAAAATAATAATAGGAGTGGCCCAGATGGGATACACGAAGGCGGCTCACCAAGTAAAGTGGAAGCAGACTGGCTAAGGGATGCATCCAGCCAGGATTAAGAATTTCCTCTGAGAATGAACACAGTCATTCTGAAGAGTCGGTTGGAGGAGATAATGATTCTGTCAGTGGATGATGTGTTGAGGTTACATCCCAGTTCAACAGTTTGGCCAATACTGATAACAGTTACATCAGAGAGGGTGCCAGGCATATTTGATTTGATAATAGGCAGCTTAGGCTAGATGAAAAAAATCTATTCTAGTTTCGGATTGGCATCCTGAGTTGAAACTGTCAGTGAGGATTTTGGAACATAGGAAGTATAGAGTACAAGCTTCCTTAAAGACCTTTTGTGAAATTAAGCTGGGTGTGGTAGCTCACACTTGAAATCCCAGCAATTTGAGAGACTGAGGCACAAGCATCACTTGAGCCCAGGTGTTTGAAACTCAGATCAGCCTGGGCAACAACACAGTGAGATCCTTTCTCTAAAGTAAAACCAAACAAACGATAAACAGAAAAGATTGCTGAATCTTTTCAACGAAAGAAAAGTTAGTGCTGCAGATCCCTAGTCTTATCCAAATTGCCAAAAGCCACTTAGAAATTGGATTTATGATCCCTGCTTCCAGTTTTTGCATCTCAAGTGATTTTTCCTACCAAAAGTATCTGAGAAATGAATTGGATACTTAGTTTATTTAAATGAATTGGATACTTAGTTTATTTTTCTATCAGTGACACGGGTACCTCAGAATTCCTAATTAGTCCAAACTCAAGTCAGTCATTGCTGCTATATTTGATTGTTGTCTCCAGCCCTGTTGTGCCGCCCTGCTTTTGCAGGAAAGAAGCATGGTGAGGCATGGTGGTATTTTGGTGATAGTGCCTCAGTGACATCTGAAGGCCAAGTTGTGTTCAAAGCAGTACATACGCTCTTCTCCCAGAATGATACACTTTTGATGGAACTGGCGTTTTCCCTCTGCAGGTATCCCATTTAGAAAGTGATGAAGATAGCAGTGGTAATGACAATGATATAAAAATTAAAACCATGCACATGGATTTGAAGTCAAACGGAGAAACTCTCCTGCTGGTACTGTCTGTTGAAGTGGTGAAGTTATCTGCTACAATAAAACAAAAATCTGAGATGGGGCTTTTCAGATACCCCCCACCTCAGACTTTGTCTTAAATGTAAATCCTTTGTCTGATTTTAACTAGTGTAATAGAGACTTAGTGAACACTTTAATAGAAAATGTCTCTCGGTCCATGTATAGTCTTGGATTACAAGCTACAGATATTTATACAGGAGTGTAAAATAAGGTTGCGTTTATAAAAGTTGGAGGATCTCATTTAAAAAGGTTGAAAGGATATTTAAAGATCATATATATACTTAGTATTTACTATTTTCCCTTCTGCATTGTATTCTATAATCCTGATCATAAACAGATTATGGAAGGAGTTTGCAAAGTGAGTCTCACATCTCCTGCAGTGTCCCCACGTCCAGCCTATTGATGTCATTTTCTGTGTGTGCCATGGTGGCAGAGAAGCTGGGGGGCTCTGCTCAGAGGATTGGTTGGCCTTCGTGGCTCCTTGTTTCCTGCCTCCCTTCTGGGCATGCACTACTCCCTGAACAATCGCTGATTTTGTGTGCTCTCATCACATTTGTGCACATTAGAGCATTTTGTTAGTCATTTGTATCTGTATGGGTTTCTCCTTTTTAGTATACTAAGTTCTTTTTTTTTTTTTTTGAGACAGAGCCTAAAGCTGTCACCCTGGGTAGAGTGCTGTGACATCACAGCTCACAGCAACCTCTAGCTCCTGGGCTCAAGCAAGTCTCCTGCCTCTACCTCCCAAGTAGCTGGGACAACAGGCGCCCGCCACAATGCCCGGCTATTTTTTTTGGTTGCAGCTGTCGTTGTTTGGCAGGCCCGGGCTGGATTCGAACCTGCCAGCTCAGGTGTATGTGTCTGGCACCTTAGCTGCTTGAGCCACAGGCGCCGAGCCACAAGCTCTTTTTTTTTTTTTTTGAGATAGAATCTCAAGCTGTCACCCTGGATAGAGTGCCATAGCGTCACAGCTCACAGCAACCTCTAACTCTTGGCCTTAAGCAATTCTCTTGCCTCAGTCTTCCAAGTGGCTGGGACTACAGGTGCCTGCCACAACACCCGGCTCCCTCCCTACATGGACCACTTCCTTAAGTTGACCTAATTTTCACAGACCAGATGAAAATTACACATAGACTGTCTGCGTCAGTGCAGGAGGTCTGCACAGAGAGTCTATTACACGTAGACTGTCAGTGCAGGAGGTCTAGCTCCTTCTGCTGTTACAGTCCCTGGGGTGGTCACCTTTGAGAGGTTCTCCTGTATGTCCATTCTGACTACCCCAGGTTTTTAATTTTCCTTCTGTTCAGTTTCTGAGTGGATTCTCACATGTGCCCTACATGGAATTTGTTATGGACAAAGTTGGAAAAAAGTGACTCAGTATCTTTGTTGTAGGGAAAAAGATACTCAACTTTAGAAAAAGAAAAAAAAATGAGTAAACAAACCAGCCTCCCAAAGAAAGAGGGTAGCTTTTGAAAGCTGTGGTGCCATCTTGTGGATTTGTTGACTCACAGTTGAATTTTTGACTTTGATTTATTCTCAGGGAATGGCTTGCTAGTAAGTTGCCACCTTTTTTAAAATATGAGGATCCTTCCTTGTCACCCCCCTACCCTGGTAATTATTATTTTGTTGCATGTTTATTGATCTACAATTCATATACCTGGAAAGGCACCCATTTAAAGTGTACGATTCAAATTTTTTTGTACATTCACAGAGTTTTGCAGTGATCACTACAGTTTTAGAACATTTTATTACCATAAAAATAAACCTCATACCTTTAGTTGTTGCTCCCAATCCGCCCACTTTCCATAGGCTTAGACAACTTGCTTTTTCTACAGATTTGCTTGTTATGGACATTTCTTATAAATGGAGTTGCTGCATTTTGTATTTGATATCTTTCACTTGGTGTAATATTTTCTGGATTCATCTCGCAGCATGTATCAATGGTTCATTCCTTTTTATGTCCAAATAATATTCTATTGTATGAATATTATTCCATTGTTTAGTCAGCATTTGGGTTGTTTTTTGTCTACTATGAACAATAATACTATGAATATTTGTGCATGTGTTTTTGTGAGAACTTAATATTTTCCGTTTTCTTGGGTGTATACTTGGGACTGGAGTTTCTGAGACAAATGATAATTCTATGTAACTTTTTAAGGAATTGCCAGACTGCTTTCCAAAATGACTAAACCATTTTACATTCCTACCAGCAATGTATAAGTGCTCAGATACAATTTTATTTTTGCTATCCTTTAAAGAAAACTCCTACTGATCAATGTAATTTAAAGTAATTATGAATTATGAATAATTTTAAAGTAATTATGAATTATGAATTATGAAAATTTTAAAGTAATTATGAATTATTTCACCATCCAGAGATCTAGTGTATTTATTTCTGGAGTATGTGTATAATTTATGTGTGTAATATACATATCTTAGCTTTACAAAATGGAGTTTTACCATATACATTTTTCTAGGTGAACATCAGCACTGTCCTTCTATGCATTTGTAACTTATTAATCACAGCAGTAGTCACATACATCAAGGAAAAGGCAGACCTGGTGGCCTTTCCTTTCCTCTGTGTACCCAGGCAGTGCATTTGGGTTCAAGGACCCTGCAAAGACTACAGCTCACAGGTTGGGAGCTGCGGGCTTAGTCTGTAGTTTAGCCTAAAAAGCTTTACTTTGTCAGTTTTGGTTACACAGATTTGTTCAGTTTACACCTTTCTCTCTCTCTCTTTTTTAAGCACTCACTGAAAATGACTGTGACAGCCAGTCACCATTAAAGAGTCCTCTGTTGTCGACATCAAGACCCCTAGTTTTCGGAAAACCCAATGGCATGTACCTCTTTGCACTGCTGTATTTCCCCCCGGGGTGTGCTCCTGCAGCGGGCAGGCATGCAGTGTTCACCACTCCTTACAGCAGCCAGGTGAACACAGCCCACTGCTTTCAGAGGCCAGAAACCTTCCAAGTGGAAGCGTTGCTAGTGCACCCCCTTCCCACCAAGTCCCTTCCTCTTGTTGGCCATTTCCCAGGTTCTCTTGTACTAGAAGTCCCCCAGCTGACACCCCTCATCCGTGGTCAGCTGTAAAGCAAGCTGTTTCTCTAAGGAATCTCTTGCTTTTCAGACTTTTACAATGAGGTTCCTTAGTGGAATTCCTCATCCCTTGGCTGTCCCCTCCTATGCATTTTCCTTTTTGTTTTCATTGAATTTATTTAAACTATATGTTGTTTTCCTTTGTCTCAAGGTGATGCAGTTGATTATCAGAAACAGTTGAAGCAGATGATTAAGGATTTAGCCAAAGAAAAAGATAAAACTGAGAAAGAGTTGCCCAAAATGAGCCAGGTATGAACTTTCTTCTGCACAGGAAATTAGCCATTTTGCCAAGTGATTTTGTCAAGTGATTAATTTGAGAATTGAGCTTGGGCCCCTTTACCTTCAGAGTCCAGGATCTTGTAACTTTGCGTAGCTGAATGTCGTGATGATTAAATGGGAAATATTCAAATTGTGATCAATTCAAATAGTCCATTTATTTAAAGCTCTTCACAACAGGAGACTGCTACCTACAACCCTGCGTGTTTTTTTTTATTTTTAAAACTTTATCCCTTGGCTGGGACACTGTGTGTTTTGAATAGTTTTTATACTAGGTTAATTTATCCGGGTTTTGATAAACATCTGTGCATTTGGGGTCACTGTAGCTATAGCATTGTCCTCTCAAAAATTATTCATGTACTCTCTTCATTTTCCTGGAAATCATTAACATGTGATATATGTCTGTAAATTCTCTGGGCATTTTCTGGGAAATGGTTCTATGCTATGTGTATATGATGGCGGCAGGGTTTCTTTTTAATTTGAAAGATGTTCCCACCCAGTACTTAGGACATACAGCTTAAAGGTAAAAACATTCTGGGCAGTGCCTGTGGCTCGTAGGGTGCCGACCCCATATGCCGGAGGTGGCAGGTTCAAACCCAGCCCCGGCCAAAAAACCACACACACACAAAGAAGTTAAAAACATTCCTTTATTATGTTATTTAAATCATACTGTGATTTACTGTCTACTGTGAGCCTTCAAGAGTGGAAGTTTCTCAATCTTGTTAGCCACAGAACATCTTGTGGGGTCAGAATTTTATAGCACATTTGAGATATGCTGCTCTGTCTACTATGATGGGACCTTCAGATTTTCATTCTGCGCCTTGGACAGACGATAAAGTCAGTTAAATCTCATCACCCAAAGCTGCCAGTATCATAACATTGTTGATGCACATAACATTGCTTTGGCTATAGATGTTGTGCTTTAAACAAAAATGGGCCATGTTAATACTTTCCTTTACTTCAAAATAATCATGGATATTTCCTCCAAATCATTAGTTGTTAAATTAGTTGATCTCAATCATTTTTCTATTTCTAGAGTAATTGTATAGCTAAATCCTAAACCCAAAGCATCATCTACATTAGATTATAAATTTCAGCAGAAATGTGCATATAATTTGAGAAAACATCAAGCACCATTGTTCTATTTCATTTTACAACCTTTATGCCCTGCATAGTATTCCCACTAGGTGAACATGCCATTATTTTATTTAATTATAGTATTTCAGGTGTTATCAACGTCTGTTATAAACCCTAGCTTTACAGATCCTTATATAAATCTGTACATTGCTGTTACTTTTTTTTTTTTTTGAGATAGTCTTGCTCTGTTGCCCTAGGTAGAGGGCCGTGGTGTCATAGCTCACAGCAACCTCAGTCTCTTGGGCTCAAGTGATCCTAAGTAGCTGAGATTACAGGTGCCAGCCACAATGTCTGGCCAGTTTTTCTATTTTCACTAGAGATGGGGTCTCCTTCTTGCTCAGAGTGGTCTTGAACTCAATCCACCCACCTCAGCCTCCCAGAGTGCTAGGATTACATATGTGAGCCACTATGTCTGGCTCATACATTGCTCTGGTTCCTTTGGGGACATTGGAGTTGACTTGGTGGGCTAAACAGTGTGCACATCCTCTGGGAAGGTTTACACATTTCTTATCAATACTTAACTGTATAGATAAACAGCAGCACACCCTGGAGTCATCATGAATAGAGCTTTCAGATTGAAAGGGTGGGGACTATCTTTTCTTATATTCTTCTTCAAAAGTAATGTGATTTTCTCAAAGAGCAGAAGTACAGAGCTTTATTTTCTTTTTAATTTCAGAGAGAATTTATCCAGTTCTGTAAAACTTTGTACAGTATGTTCCATGAAGATCCAGAAGAAAACAATTTGTATCAAGCCATTGCCACGGTCACGACTCTGCTGCTGCAGATCGGAGAGGTGGGGCAGCGGAGCAGCAGCTCTGGGAGCTGCTCCCAGGAGTGCTTGGAGGTGCTGCAGGCTTCAGCACCTTCTCCAGAGCAGGACTCGGTCTTTGCAGACACTGGGAAGACTCCCCAGGACTCCCAGGCATTTCCTGCAGAGGCAGAAGGGGACTGGACCGTTTCCCTAGAACACATTTTAGCATCACTTCTGACTGAACAATCATTAGTGAATTTTTTTGAAAAGCCACTAGACATGAAATCCAAACTTCAAAATGCCAAGCTCAATCAGTACAATCTTAAAACCTTTGAAGTGAGCCGCCAGTCACAGTCTGAACTCAAGCTCACTAACTTGTAGCAAGACAGTAGTTGCTAAGAACACTGGAGCCTGCCATGCCAAAGCACGCCTAGACTGTTTTCTTGGGTTGTCAGCCCATAAACCCAGATTTCAGTCTCCTCTGAGTAACATTTTACAAACCTGGTACCTGAATAAGCAACCTGACAAACTGTAGCCAGGAGAATGGACACAGCCGTCATGCATTTCTATTTATTCTTTGAGAATTGTCCATTGGACAATGTTAGTGTTAGGGTATCCATCAGTTCCCTTGATACCGCAATCTTTTATATTTGCTGACATGGGCACTTGTGCTGTGATGCCAGCATGATTTCGTTCTTGGATGGGACACAAGTCAAATATGGCTTACTAGCCAAGAGATAAGGTAAGCCCAAGCCCCATTTTTCACTGGGAGTAACAGAAGAGGTCAAGAATCATGCTCACTTTCAAGATCTAGAGTCCACTATCTGTGCAATTGTATTTGGCTTTTTTTGCACTAATTTTTTGTTTCAATGCTGGTAATTGAAACCATTTTAATATATTTGGTTATTATCCACTTTATATGTCCTTCAAAAATGTGTACAAACCATACTTTTAATGTTGGCCTCAAGTTTTTTAATAAAATAATTTTTGTATTGACTTTCCTTTTACCTTGTCTCCAGGTGTAGACTATGCCAATTAATGGATAAGTGGGAATCTCCCCAGCCCATCTATGGCCTCAGGGGATAGAATGCCAACTGCAGAAGCTCAACCCCCCATGTTGGCTGTGTACTACCACCACCAGTAGGGATTCAGAGACCTTTGTAGCAGCATTTTGCATAGAGCAGTAGCATAAATGTTGAATAATCCTGTTAACACCTTGCTTTAAGGATGAATTTAATATAGTTTTCTTCTTGTAACCTTTTTATCTCATCAAGAAATCAATTATTTTTTAAAGACAATTATACTCTATAGATGTAGGCAGATTAAAGAAACACTACACTGTATTATTAAATCTAAGATCAATTGTTATCACTTTATGTTTCTTACAATGTGAGAAGTGGTCAGTGGCAACTGAATTTATATCCTGGTTTCTGGAAAAATGTTTATTGTAGAATTAACAAAACATGCAGGTATAAAATCATTAACATCATGCCTGCAATTTCTAAACTACCTAGGACAGAGGTTCTCAAGCCAGGCTGTAGTTCAACTTTAGAAACCTGCTTAGGCCCTTTCAAATAAACTCCAAGAGAGATTCAGTATTTAGGAAAAACACTCCAAATGCTTCCATAATTGGGAACTGCCTTAGGATAATGCAAGCACATTTTTTTATGTTGCAACTAGAAAAGAAAAACCAACACACGGTGGTGATTTTATAATTTTATTTGTTATGTCTGACAATCACCAGTTAGTTCTCATCCACGTTGACTGTCTGTAGATCTGCAAAAGAAGCGACAGTTTTTACTCCCACATCCAAATCACATTTCATATTTGAACACTCCAAAAACCTTTTCTAGATGTGTCTGGGCACACGGTAGCATTCCACTTCCCATGACCTTTCTACAGCCCAATTCAGACCAGTTTATATATTCTGTTACATCTTACTACACCAACACACAATTTACAAAAATGTGTAACGACCACACCTATCACTCCTATTTGCCAAAGAGATGAATTCAGGCTGAAACAGAGCTAAGAATATCTTATAATGTACTTTAAACAGCTTTATGGGATGAACTTACTTTTGAAAGTGGTAACAGGTACATAGGTAACCAAAGTATAGAGCTTGTTTGGAGAATCTTCATCTTCATTGCGTTTTCTGGACAACCGCACACGGATACGATATGGGACATTTCTAATAAAAATATACAAATGTGCTGCTAAAGTCAATGCTTCCTTTCAAAAAAGTAGCCAGCAGCTATATTCACACTTCTCCCTGCTTCTCATGCTCCAACTTTTGCTCTAACCTGGCTTACCAGTTCCTTGGACAATAAAATACATCTCTAGGTATCATCTCAGGATGCATGCCTATTAAGACGTGTTAAGGTAACCACCAATATTCTTAAGCAGAAATCTGGGTCCAAATGTGCTAGTCTTTTGCTTCTATCACCAGTGAGATCTTGTAAGGGATTTTTCTGTTATATTTAAATTTGAAGAAACATTAAAACTCTACAAGCTATACTGCACAAAGAACACTTAATTATACAGAAAGATCCACTCATCCTTTCTTACACAACCTCTTAGTGGCCTTACGGCTAATTCTATTTCCTTCCATTACTGATCCTAGGTTGTACTAGGTGTTTGTCTAGGCCCCAGATTTCTACAAACTTCTTTTGGCTCTTGTGACACCACATTCTCTCATATCACTGCAGGTTCACCAGACACTACACCCTTCCTCTGCCACATCCCTAAATGTCAGCCCCCCACAAAGCTGTCTCAGGTTCCCCTTAGTCATCTTACCAAACCCTAAGGTTTAAAAATTACCCAGATGCTGACAGTCTCTGGGACCCCCATTTCACACAATAAACTAGACCACCTTATTGCCATTCCTCTAATGGATTTCCCTTTTGCTCTGGCACTTAGTGTCCTTACAGCTTACGATTCTCTCTTGTATGATGTCCCTCTCCCCCATACTTAAGGAGGGCCTCCCATCCTCAGCACTATTGACATTTGGTCTGGACAATTCTTTAGGGAAGCTATCCTAAAGCTTGGACCCCCAGTAATGACAACATCCTCATTCACTGGTCTTCCTATCTCATCTGTTCTACCCCTAACCTAACCATTCTGCTCCTTTACCCAAGTTTGCTCTCCATGTAGTGCTCTTTCCTGCCCCACACAGCTGACTCCTTCACTTGGGTCTCAGTGCACAGGTCATGTTAAAGAGCTTCCCTGCAGATGCTAACTCACTTCTAGTAACTGTCACAGTAATTTAAGGTCACCTGCCTTGATTACATTATTGAACTTGTACGGACTTTGCAGAATGAGCTAGATGAGCTGGTGTCTAACATGGTAACTTTAGTACCTTATGCCTTTGGCCCAGACAGCTTTGTTAAGCCTGGTATCAATGCGCACATCTGGAGTTCCCATCTCTTTCATGGCAAATTTCCGGATCTCTTTGAGTGCCCGAGGGGCACGCTTCTTGAAGCCCCTAAGATCCAAATATAAGAGAACAGATTATAATTAAATGAGCACAAATTTAAATAAAATAAACAGACCTTAATGTCATTATTCATAATCCATTTTCACTGAAGTTCTTAAACAATTTACAGTTATATGTAATGTCTTAAGGCATGTTTCTGAACAGATCATTAAATGCAATTAACTTGGTCTATGCTTAGAGAGCAGGGACATGAAATACGAAGGCAGATCTTAAGGAGTAAAGAGGGACTAAATTGTCTAGAGGTCCTGGTGTGTGCCTGGAGGCACTACCCCAAGAGCATTACATGTATTCATTAACTCATGTCTGATCAAAATGTTCTAGTAATATTTTCTTCAACAGGAAGGCATCAGATTCATTTAAATTTTATGCTTTCAGTTAAATAAGAAAAACATAACAGCATAGAATTTTACATAGGCTGAAAAGGCCAAGCATTTGGATAAAGTGGAGGCCATTCTAGCCAGGTAAAGACCAAACATAGTAAAGAGGTGTCTCATCCCACCCTAGAGAATGTAAACCTCTTTCCTTTGCTTTACTCTCTTCAACCTCCGTGGTATTTCTATACCTAACCATCTAGAAATAGTGTGTTAGAAATAACAGCAGTCTGCAAAACAGACTAAATCTTGTTCTTCACATAGTTTAAGAGACTTATAGAGTTCATCAAATGGTATGGAGCTCTACAGAGAAAGATAAATCAGGGGAAAAGAGACAGTGTTATGAAAAAGGTGTGCAAATTTCAACGGACAGCCGAGGTGCTACTGGACTTGAGGTCTATGGCAATAAGAGCAGCCATTTAGTTATCTGTGAGAAAAGGATTTAGGCACAGGGAAAAAAAGTAAACATCAGAAGGCAGAGCCCACAGGATATACTAAATTGCCAATGAATGAAATAGCAAAGACTACAAGAGAACAAGCTAGGATGGAGACAAACATCAGTAGTTAGGGTAAGTCTGAGATTCCTGTTCACATACATAAGATGTCAAATAAGTTGAATATATTTGAAGCCATAAGGCTGGTTGCTATTACTAAGTATAGGTCAGGGGTTCTCAACCTGTGGGTCCTGACCCCTTTGTAACAATGAAAATACATCCTGCATATCAGATATTTACGTTAAGATTCATAACAGAAGTAAAATTACCGGTTTTTTTTTTTTTTTTTTGCAGTTTTGGCTGGGGCCAGGCTTGAACCCACCACCCCTGATATATGGGGCTGGTGCCCTACTCCTTGAGCCACAGGCGCTGCCTGCAAAATTATAGTTATGAAGTAGCAATGAAAATAATTTTATGGGTGGAGGTCACCATAACATGAGGAACTGTATTAAAGGGTTGTGGCATTAGGAAGGTTGAGAACCACTGGTATAGGTAGAGAAGAAGGACTTCCTCAACATTAAGAGGGACATGAGGGGACTGAAAAGCAGTTAGTGAAGTATCAAGAAAAAAGACAACTTCCTGGAGTTTGAAGAATAAAGCACTGTCATGAAACGGTCAATCAATGGAGGACTGACAAATGACCCAATGATACAGTAGCATGGATGGCCTTGCAACAAACTATAAAATATCTAAAACTCTAGCCCACCTGTGCAACTTACATACATACACTTTAAAAGTGTTCTATCATCTTTGTGGCCTTGAAGGCAGCACCACTTTCAACCCATGACTTGCTTTCCCTTGGACTTTTTTTTAAACCATCTTTTATCTAAATACTTGGAGAAAAATATTTGCATAGTATGAATTGGACAAAAGCTTGATAAACTCAATCAACAAAAAAGACCCAACAATCCCATATATCAATGAGCAAGAGACATGAATAGAACCTTCTCTAAAGACAGACAAATGGCTAACATATGAAAAAAAATGCTCATTGTCCCTAATCATCACAGAAATGCAAATCAAAACTACCCTAAGTTATCATCTAACCCCAGTTTGGCCCAGTCACAAAGTCTCAAAGCTGCAGTTGCTGGTGTGGTTGTGGAAAGAAGGGAACACTTTTACACTGCTGGTGGGACTGCAAACTAATACAACCTTCTGGGAAGGAAGTATGGAGAATCCTCAAAGTACTCAAATTAGACCTCCCATTTGATTTTGCAATCTCATTACTAGGCATCTACCCAGAAGGAAAAAAGTCCTTTTATCGTAAGGACATTTGCACTAGACTGTTTATAGCAGCACAATTTACAATTACCAAAATGCCCACTAACCCAGGAGATGAACAAGCTGTGGTAAACATATACCATGGAATACTATTCAGCCACTAAAAAAGATGGAGACTTTACGTCTTTTGTATTAACCTGGATGGAAGTGGAACACATACTTCTTAGTAAAGTATCACAAGAATGGAGAAGCAAGAATCCAATGTACTCTATTCTAATATGAAGGCAATAGATGACCTAATACAAAGAATGAGCAAGTGGGGAGACGGGAAGAGTGAGGGGGCTAGGGGAAGACACAATTATAAGACAGACTTTAACAACTGCAATCAGTGTAACCTAATTCTTTGTACCCTCCATGAATCCCACACAGTAAAAATAAATAAAAAAATAAATCATTCCTTACATTTCCGCACACCATAAAACCATAATATCCTTGGGTCACCACCACACAATGCCCTGTAACTTTCTCCATACATTCTTATAGGTGACACAGCTGTTTTTAGTTAACGTTCCAGCAATCTTTAAACATTAAAAAAGAAAAGGTTTGCTTTCCCTTAAATACACTTCTTTTACCTTTTAGCCTGTCCAGGGTTAAAGCAAACACAAAGCA
Organism: Perodicticus potto; assembly: GCA_963574655.1. Taxonomy (NCBI): domain Eukaryota; kingdom Metazoa; phylum Chordata; class Mammalia; order Primates; family Lorisidae; genus Perodicticus; species Perodicticus potto. The sequence goes on along the minus strand of CAUYRH010036276.1, from coordinate 5,907 downwards.
ACGAATGAATGATGTTCTCATTTTATCATCACCAAATTTTCCAAAATCGACGGTCCAAAAACTACTCAGTCTCAACGTTTTCATGCAAGAATCTCAGAGCAGTACTCTATAAACCTTATGTAGGGTACGCGCTGTACGGATCAGCGATTCTTAAGAGGAAACGCGTAATTTCTATGCCCTCTAGCCCCAGATGATTAGTTAGATTTCTGGGAATGACAAGCAGACCCCAGTGCCCGGCCGACTGCAGGAATACTCACACTCCATGGATGCGCTTGTGAATATTGATAGTATATTCTCGTGTCACCACCTCGTTGATGGCAGACCGGCCCTTCTTCTTCTCGCCGCCCTTCTTTGCGGGAGCCATCTAAACGCAGGCGAAGAGGCGGTTCAGAGCAGAGAGGGCCAAGCCAAGTCCTCCCTCCCGTTTCACCAGACCCCACACTGCCGCTCAGGGGGCGCTTCCTGGTGCCAAAGAGTCCGGCAACACCAAGCCCGGCACCCCGCGGGCAGTGCATAAGCGCCCATTAGGTGTTCCCGACCCGGAAACTCCTGCGGCCCCTGATCCCCTAAGCTTAGCTACTCTCCCCGCCGGGCTCCGGGAGCCTTTAAACACAGTGTGGATTCCCATTCCCCAGAACGCGAAGCTCCGGGCTGTTTCGGGTGAGATCCCGCCGTCCCAGTCAGCACAATCCCAGAGGAGGATGGCACTAGATTCCCTTAGCCGAGACCCTACCACCATACTCACTCTGCAGGGCCCAAGTTGGAAAGAAAGAGCGCGAGGGATTGTGGGAGGAGGAAAGGGGTGGGTGCAAGTACAACTTCCGGGTCGTCTGGCGAGCCCGGAGGAGGCGGGTGAGACTAAGGAAAAGAAAAGTCGAGGTTGTGACGTAAGGGGGACCCTGGGGCCTGGGCGGAACGACGGGGCGGGGCGTGGGCGGGGCCTGGGTAGGCTGGTGTGCCGCACCTTCTCCCGTGTGCTGCAGTCGGATTTCCTGCGGGCGGGTTCGGAAGGGGGCTGGCAGGGACTTACGTCTCCAAGTCTTCGGAGAAAACCAACACCCGGACTAGAGCGGCTTGAGAGCAGGGCCACCGAGAAGGGACGCTCTTTTGTTTTCATTTATTCGACCAGCATTTACTGACCCTGTGTTAGGCGACGTGCCTGGCTGGCGGACCCGGGGTTGGCTGAAACCGGCACCCCACACACACTCCCTGGCGTCGAACCCGGCGGACTCGTGAATGGGGGCGGTGGAGTCTTGGGAAGGTCAGAAAAGAGGGGAGGCTTGCGCAGGGTGTGGAAGGACTGGCAGAGGATAACAGGGCAGAGAAGGGAGAGGTGCTGCGCGTGGACAGTCCGGTGCAGAACGGCTTCCCAGACTTTTGGCTGGAGAGATTAGATTAATTCTGGGGATTTACTTGCTCAAGAGTGTAAGTATTACGGGTGGAAAGGAGTCACCGAAGGGTGTTCATGAGTGCAGCAGCACGATTAAATGTTTTAGAATTAATTTGGCTACACTGAATAGCTTGGGAGTAGGGGGCAAGGTGGGTGGCAAGGAGACTAGTAGAAGAAACTCTTTACAAAATGTAGACAAAAGAGGAGGCTGCGAACTAAGGCAGCCGCAGTGGGATTGCAACGGAGCCAACTGATTTTATAGCTACAAGGGGGTTAAATCAAGAGGACTAGGAAAGAGAAGGCCAGTGTAGACTCTACATTGGTGGGAGTCTATAAGAGATTAGTAGGCATTAGAACAGTAGGAAAAGAGTTACTTGAAAATGTTCCCATATAAGCTAAGAGGAGGAGAGGTCAACAGGTACTAAATGCTACGAGTTCAGGCCGGACGCAGTGGTTCACGCCGGTAATCCTAGCACTCTGGGAGGCCGAGGCGGGTGGATTGCCTGAGCTCAGGAGTTCGAGACCATTCTGAGCAAGAATGAGACACTCCCCTGTACCCCCCATCTCTACTAAAAATGAAAAACTGAGGCAAGAGGATCACTTGAGCCCAAGAGTTTGAGATTGCTGTGAGCTATGACGTCACAGTACTCTACTTAGGGCGACAAATATGGGCGGCTCCTGTGGCTCAGCGAGTAGGGCGCCGGCCCCATATACCGAGGGTGGCGGTTTCAAACCCGGCCCCCGCCGAACTGCATCAAAAATTAGCAGGGCGCTGTGGCGGGCGCCTGTAGTCCCAGCTACCTGGGAGGCTGAGGCAAAAGAATCGCTTAAGCCTAAGAGGTGGAGGTTGCTGTGAGCTGTGACTCCACAGCTCTCTACGGAGGGCGATAGAGTGAGACTCTGTCTCTACAAAAAAAATTAAAAAAAAAGACTCAGTCTCAAAAAAAAAAAAAAGCTGGAGTTCAAGTAGAGCAAAAGCAGATGTACTTTGTAAATTCTGGCTTGCATGGGATTCTAGGTTGAAAAGAATTTCTCCTCAGCATTTTGAAAGCATTCTCCACTGTCCACTTAAATTGTCCAAACAGGACATTGTCCTCAATTCACAAAAGTAATTTCACTATTGGACCACTAGGGAGTGCGAGTGGGCTGCTTCTAGCTATTTTATCCTTGGGGCATAAAGACTAGAGGAAAACATACTCAGGGGGACCTGGGGAAGCAGCAGGTTGTCAGGTTTAAGAGTAGATCTGTGAGAGATGATGGGGCAGCTTTGAGGAGGCCTGGGGATTGCATGTCACCAGTGTAGAGGGTCTATGAGTCTCTTGGATCTGTAGATTTGTGCGTTCCTATTTTTTGACAAATTACCTTATTTCCCAAGAGCAGACCATTTAGTGGTTTCTTCAGGTGAAGGAAAGCTAACATTTTTGAGCCCTCACATATCTGAAAGTATGTATTCAACCTTCACATTTAAATTCTGGCTTGCATGGAATTCTAGGTTGAAAAGAATTTCTCCCTAGCATTTTGAAAGCATTCTTCACTGTCTTTTGAGTGTGGTTCTTGAGAAGTGATGCATCATTTTTTGTGACATGATTTATTTTCTTTCTGAAAGATTTTAGGATCTTCTCTTTATCTCTAAAGTTCTGAAATTTGGCCAGGAGTAGTGGTTCACACCTGTAATCCTAGCACTCTTGAGAGGCCAAGGCGGGTGGATTGCTTGAGCTCAGGAGTTCCAGACCAGCCTGAGCAAGATCAAGACCCCATCTCCACTAAAAAAACTAGCCCGGTATAGTGGCGCATGCCTGTAGTCCCAGCTACTTGGAGGCTGAGGTAAGAGGACTGCTCAAGCCCAAGAGTATGAGGTTGCTGTGAGTTGTGATGCCATGGCATTCTAATTCTAGGTGACAGTGAGACTCTGTCTAAAAAAAAGTTCTGAAATTTCATGACAATGATAGCTTGAGTTCAGGGGAACTGGCACTTAGGTGAATGTGAAAATGCCCATATCAAGGCAAGTCACCCCTACCCTCCCAACAGGGTTTTCAGCTATGGACAAGTTTTAGGATCTTACAGATCAGACTACAGGCAGTTTCAAAACGGAAGCAGAGACTGTGATCTCATTAGGAACCCAGGGCTCTGCCTCCCATATCAGGGTGGATAGTGCTCCATCACCTTTCCCAACTTGTCCTCTAAGGCAGGAAGTGGGGGTGAACAGGTATGTTTTCTGGGACACCATCCATAAGGGGCAATAAAATATTGCTGTAATACATCACAAATCTAGTGCCAGCTGACTCAAGCTGCCATGTAACTGACAAAACATGAATAGATCCTACCTCTGGAAGCAAATAGACCCCTCCGGTGGAAATCTACAAAAGGGCTCTATCACATGTCAATTCTGCTGCCTGATATAATAGTTGAACAGATGTACAATAAAGACTATTGGATTTGAGGACAGAAAATCATTAACCTGCCTGGGGCTCTGTGTATTTCAGTATAGCCCTGCAGGCTCTCCAGTTTTTCTTTCCCTCCCAATAGGAACTTCGTGTTCTTCGCTGGTATTTGTTAGTTGTGCCAGTCACCTGTGTCTTTTTATACTAGAGAATCCTTAAAATGAGCAAGATCTCCATGCTTCCCTTTGGGGCAGCAAGAAGGAAGTGGACAGGCTGCATTCCTGTCCTCACCAGCCTTAGGGGACAACAAACTTGAAGGGAAGAGAGGGGGGTCCCCCTTGGCAGCTTCATGCAGGGCTGTGCCCAGGAAGTTCTAGTGGAACTCCCCAGGAAGAGTCACTGAAAGATTTTTTTTTTTTTTTTTGAGAGTCTTACTTTGTCACCCTTGGTAGAGTCCGGTGGTGTCATAGCTCACAGCAACCTAAAACTCGTGGGCTCAAGCGATTCTCTTGCCTCAGCCTCCCAAGTAGCTGGGACTATAGGCGCCTGCCACAATGCCCGGGTATTTTTAGAGACGAGGTTTCGCTTCGGCTCAGGCTGGTCTTGAACCTATGAGCTCAGGCAATCCACCCACCTCAGCCTCCCATAGTGCTAGGATTATAGGCATGAGCCACTGCCTGGCCACTGAAAGATTTTTTTTTTTTTTTTTTTTTTGTAATTTTTGGATGGGGCTGGGTTTGAACCCGCCACCTCCGGTATATGGGGCTGGCGCCCTACTCCTTGAGTCATAGGCGCCACCTGCTGCTGAAATATTTTTAAAAGGAAAGGGGCCAGGTAGTGAAGAGCCTAAAGGAGCTGTGTCCTGAGGTAGCGCGGGACAGACCAGGGCCTGGGTAGTCAGAGGGGAGGCCGTTGCTGTGACCCAGCGAAGTGAGGCCTGGGTCGGGTAGCTGGTAGTGGGACAGAGAGGCGAGGAATGGTGCAAGAAGTATATGAACTTAAAACCAACCATTCATAACTATGTGGAACATCAGTTCAGCAGAAAGCCTCAGAGGTTAACAAAATCACATTAGAAAGAAAGTTGTTTTTTAGAGGTCTTCCAGAAAACAAACAAAACTCTAAAAATCCCCAAAAGACAAGCATATAATACAGTATATATTACATCACAGAAATCAGTGTGATCTCAGGACTTTGAAAGAAATTATGTTTTCAGCTCTATCATAACAGAATAGCCCAATATCAGCAAGAAGAGGCAGCACTTTTATTCAATACCAGCTCTCATTCCCATTCTAGGCACCCAGATTTTAATCTCTACTTTTTCTTTCTTTTTTTTCACTAAAAGGAGTCAGGACTCCTTGAAGAATAGTTGAGTCCATGCTTTGGGGCAAGAAAAAAAAAATCAAGATGGGCCTTGATCCTGTTGTTTCCAGAAAGAAATGTGGAATCTGATTTTGTCTTTGTCTTGAGACAGTCACACTCTGTTGCCTTGGCTAGAGTTAGAGTGCCGGGGTCAGCCTCGCTTACAGCAACCTCAGACTCCTGGTCTCAAGTGATCCTCCTGCCTCATCCTCCTGAGTAGGTGGGACTACAGGTGCCTACTACCACACCCCACTAATTTTCCTATTTTTAGTTGAGACAAAGTCTTGCTCTTACCCAGGCTAGTCTTGAACTCTTGACTTCAAGCAGTCCTCCTGCCTGGGCCTCCCTGAGTGCCAGCATTACAGCATTAAGCCACTGCTCCTGGCCTGAATCTGATTTTTGATGTGCAATGCCAAAAAGACAAAGGAGTCAAATACAGGAACAAGTTCCCACTTGCGAAGTTGTGCCAATTTGAGCATAAAATAAAATAGTAACAATGGTTAATTAGAAAAGTTGAGTTTATAAAAGGCTGTGAGTTTATGACTCTGTGAGTAAAGTTAAACTATAAAAAAGAGTACTTGTAATTTAAAAAGAAGTTAATAATGTAGATATGCCTAACTGTGGTTATGAAAAATTTTTTTTTTTTTTTTTTTTTTGAGACAGAGCCTCAAGCTGTCACCCTGGGTAGAGTGCTGTAGCATCACAGCTCACAGCAACCTCCAGTTCCTGGGCTCAAGCGAATCTCTTGCCTCCGCCTCCCAAGTAGCTGGGACTGCA
>CAUYRH010036275.1:0-13703 GCA_963574655.1 Perodicticus potto | reverse complement strand
ATACAATCTGAAATGCTGAGCTTTATTTTTTATTTATTGCATATTCACTAGGTTGTTTCAGAACTCTGTAGGTGTAGAATTTAACTCGTAGATTTTCATCTGGAAGAGAAGCAAGTAATTTATTTTGATAGAAAAGAAAATAGCTCCAAGTGTAGGACATTAAGCAGTTTTGTATTTAATCCACTTTCTCAAGTGTTCTTTAAACTTCCTGTGTGTGTGTTTTAAATGTAACTTATTGTTTCTCCTATTATTTAATGAGTTCAACAAAACCCTAAATACATGTTCATTTTTTAAAAAAATATTCTGTTGATAAAAAATTTAAAGTAGAATGTACTGCTGTGCTTTGAACTTCTTTTGAAAATAATTTAATTAATGATCTTTAAAAATTTCCATGGCACACCTAAGATCCTCTCATAGCACATGGTTGAAAATCACTGCTTTAACATCTTCATGCCTCAGTTTCTTCACCTATAAAATGGGTGTAATAGAAATTCCTACTTCATTGAGTTGTGATGAAGGTTAAACATGCACCCGACACAATTCCTAAACATAGTAATGGCCTTAATCGTAGCAATTATTTTCCAACCTCATTTGGCCAATTCAAGATCCAGATCAAGCAAGCTCAAGCAAAAGCAGGAGCCAAAGAAGGGATGGGAAAGTGGAACCTCCCAGGTTAAAGCAACTTTCTGATAGGCTTAGAATATATGATGAATAAATATTTAGACCTAGAAAGAGCCAGAAGCAGGGATATGTGGTGAGCAAATTGGACATGATCCCTAGCCCTTTGGAACTTAGAGTCGAGTGGTTCCCACCAAGTTTATAGCCATGAGTCACTTCCGGGATGCACTGGCCACGTGCTCCCAAACACATTAAAGCTCAGTTTCCTTCCAAGGTTCAGCATATCACAGGCAAATGCCCCAAAGGCTGACACAGGCCCCAGGCTAAGGAACAAAGGGCTGCCAGCATCCTTGTCTCTGGGCCTCTCATTCTAGAGGAAGCTGCAGGCAGCCAGCCCTGGCAGAGGACAAACAGCCTGCAGAGGACACGGTCTGTCCAAGCTGGAGGCTTCTGAGCTCATTAGCACCAGGCACGTGGAAGCCCGCCAGCCCTGGGGTCCCTAATGCTGTTCACAGGGCCCACTGCATTGCCAGAAAGCCTCCTCTGATCCTGATGCAGATCGCAGAAAGGTCCTGCCTCCTTGGCCTCTGACTGCTTAATCAATAATAGCTTCAGAGAGGGAGAGGGACAGAGAAGAGAAAGGGAGAGAGACAGAGAGAGAGGCAGCAGGAAAGACAGGTCCCCTTCTGCCTGTCTCCCTCCACCCCCCTCCCTCTGGGATGCTGAAAATAGCCTAATTAGATTGTCCCCCTGCCTGGGTACCATGGAGATAGAAAGCACGGCGGCTGTCACAGCACTCACACACCCTTTTGAAAGTTGTCTCTCTTACTCGTCTGGCCGTGGCTGATGGTGACACAGGACCCGGGTCTGCAGGCCTTGGGAGGAGGGGCTTTCGCAAGGCAGTGGTGATGGGCAAGTGGTGTAAGTAGGAAGTTCAGCTGCAGACCCTCTGTGGTGCTGTGGCTAAGGGCAGTGCTAAGCTCCAGGCAGCACCTCATCCGCTGAGACCTGATTATTTCCTCCAAAACACTCAGCGAGCACTTACATACAGCGTGTCCGGGGTAGCTGGCTAAATTCAACATGGATAAGCCAAAAGTTTTTCATTATTTACACAAAATGAGAAGAGGGTGCACCCTGTTCCAGCTGTCTGGTCTCATCTCCCACACTTCTCCCTCCACTGTCCGTGCTTCAGCCACCCGGTGGGCGTCATTCATGCACCCCAATCATACAAGCTTGCCCCAGCCTCACAGCCGTTACACCTGCTGTCCCCTCTGCTGGAAGTCTCTTTCTCCCTCTCCCCGTGCTTGCCTCCTTCTCACCATTCGGTTCTGCTCTCACAGGTCACCTTTCAGACAGGGCCACCCAAACACCTGTCTGCAATAGCCCCAGCATTTCTCCCCAGCGTCACATTCTGTAGATCGATTCTGTATCATTTCTCCTTGGAAAGGAGCTCTGTCCACATCCACCTTTGGTGTGACCACCTGCCCAAGAATATAAGCTGCATTACAATAGGCTCTTTGTCTCTCTGCCTTACTGCTGCCCGTAGTAGGTGCTCAATACAAATATTTTTGAAAGACATTAACGAGAATATCAGGGAGGGGGAATGTCATTTAAGCAGAGACTCGGTATACATATTTATTCAACCAGCATTCTGTAAAAGCCAGACACTGGACCCAGAGGGAGCCTGATTCCAATAAGGCTCACCTCCAATATCTCAGAGGGTCATGAGTAAAGACCCATAATACTGCCGCTTCAGATTTTCTGCGTATATCATCTATGCACATGAGATCTCAGCTAAAGTTCTATGCCTATTATTTTAGTCATTCAAGGTGCCAAGTGTCCTGTCTAAAGAGACAGTCTGAAGTCCAAGAACATATGATGCTGATGATTCTGAAGCTAAGATTCTCTGCATCCAACATTCTATTGGTTTAAGTTCAATATTCTATTGTCTAGGGTGGAGGGCTTAGCATAGGGGTTGGGAACCAAATTTGACCCACCGATGCATTTTGTTTGATGTCCCCAATGCCAGGCAGCAATGTGATTTTTCTTAATTTACTGACAATATTTAAAAGTTGGGATGTTTCATCTTTTAAAAATGAAATGAAGTTCTGGCTTTTCTTTTTTTAAAGAAGAGGAAAAGAAACCATACTGGGCTGCTACTTCCAGCAGACAGTGATGGGCTAGGAATCACCTGTCTCCCCCAGGCAGTGATGGGCTGGGCATCACCTGTGTCCCCCAGGCAGGGCATCCAGGCTGCCGTTTACCATCTCACACCTGGGTGTTTTCCTGCTCTGTGTTGGCTGCTGGGCACTTGCAAGCATCTGAGTTTGCAACCTGAAACATGAGGCTTTAGGATCCTGTGATTTTTGAGTCTGAGTTTCAGCATGTCTAAAACTCTGCCAAACTCTGACTACAAATCAGTAAAGCCAGGGAGGAGAATGTGCTGCTGTATTCACTACGGCCAGATTCCTTGGAGGTTTCCGGTTCCAGCTATTGGCCTTTTCACCTTCCCCACATCCCCTTGGAGCTGTAAGTGGGGGAGGGCAGGGAAAATGAGGAGAAATAAGATAGTTACACAATGCACTTCTTCCTGCAAATCCAGATTCTTCCCAACCTGTGATCCCAAGCAAGGCAGATGCAGCCTCACCTCTGTGTCTTTGCTGCTCCTGACCTACTATCCTGAAATGTCTTTCACAGTCCCTTCCTGTCATTCAAGGCCCAGATGAAGTCTCACCACCTCCAAGGTAGGGCCATGGTGGAGCCAGACTGCCTGGAGCCAACTCCCAGCTCCTCCATCTGCAGCTGGTAAGACCTGGGCTCAACTTTCTATGCCCTGATTCACTTCTTTGATTATAAAGTAGGATTATGATCCCCCCACTATGAGTTGTTGGGATGTTTAAATAAGAGGAAAAAAAAAACATACATACATGCATACATCCAAGTTCAGGCGGTTAAGTTTGCAAACTCATCCTAAAAAAAGTGCTATGTACCTCATTGCTCAATCACTACCATTACCCGCAAAGTACTCCCCTTGGCCATCTGGTGACCCTTGTGATACTCAGCAATGAGGTATATGGCACTTACTCTAGGATGAGTTCACGGACTTCACTGTCAGACCTTGTATGACCAGAACTCTGATGGTCATTCCAGGAAGAGCTTTGCAATTCCAAGATTGCTTTGAAGGCATTGGTATGGTGTGCATAGCGGACCAAGGAGGGAACTGTGAAGGTGACCATAGTGACATTCAGCATTGAGAGATGAAGCTTTCTCTAGGATGAGTTCTCAAACTTAATTGTCTGCCCTCGTACACGCTCTTCTTAGAACAGAGCCTGGAACATAAGAAGTGTTCACTGAATGATAGTTTTTGTCCTCCCCATTCTTATTGGGGTCCTTCTCTTGTGCCTGGCAAAGATTTTGGAATTGCTGCCCCGCAGTGACACGTTGTCTTACGTTACTCACCTGCTGTTTTATGATATTTTATAGTCACGGTACGACACTTGGTCAGTCATCAATGTTTCTTAGGACACAATCTTAGTTGAGTTCGCACAGAAGCAGATACTGGGATAAAAATTTGAATACAGTTTGGGAGATGATCCCCAAAAGCCCCAGTATGGGAGTGAGGACATGACATGGGGGAAGAGATGGTAATAAACAGGCTTCACCGTCACGCTGGGAACCTCTGGGAGAAAACATAAAGAAACATCTCAGAATTGTCCCACTTGAGGAATAAGGAAGCTGGGACTTTAATCTACCTATGTCTAATCTTTAATGTATTTTTAAAGTATTCCTTATCCCTAGAGCATTAACTCCCTGGCACCTCCGTTCTTCCCCATTCTTATCCCAAGCAAGCTCTTGTAGCCAAAGAAAACTCTCAGGCAGGCAGAGTAGTCACAGGGACTCGTGGTAGGAAGCCTGCAACTGATACAGGAAAGCAGAAGGAATAAGACACCTGTGTCTACTACAGTCACCTGCTAGTGCCAGGCACTGAGAATCCTAAAGCACTGTTCCTACCAGTGTGAGATGGAAAAAGGAAAAAATGTCAACAAGTGTGTGCAATCAAAATGGCCGGAGTAGACGAAAGGGCACAAGAGAGGTGTGAGGGGTAGAAAGGCCAGTCCTCCACAGGGAAGGCGTAAAAATCAGCTGCATGGAGGAAAGGCCGGTGAGGGGAAAGGGCTGCAGACTGGCAGGGACAAGCCCACCTGGGAACTGTGCCCAGCCCTGTGGGCCACGTGGGAGCTGAGGCTGGGGAGTCAGGCAGAGACGCATGAGTTGTGATGGGCCCTATAGGTTGAGTAAAACTCTGGGGTTCTCGCCCCAGGACAATGGGAGGCCCTCAGGTTTTCCCGCAATGGAAAAATGGGGTGGGATTGGAATCTTGAATTCCCCTGTCTGTAGTGGACAGGTAAATTGGGAGGGGGACCAAAATGGCAGCCACAGCAATAAATACAGACAAGAAATAAAGATCACTTGGGCCAGGAAGATGGGGAGGGAGGCTGATCTGGGAGACAAGTGATGTGGGGAAACCGCAGGATTGGGGACCTATGCAGGTGGAGGATGGGGAAGAGAAGGTGTCCAGCAGGAGTCCCCAGGCTCTGGTTTGGGGCACTGGGAAGAGCCATCCGCTGAGACCCACAGAGCAGGAGGAGGGGACTGGCCTGGTGGGAGAGATGATGAATGTCCTTTTGGACATCGAATACAATGTCCAGTACACACGTGGCTACATGAGTCTGGAGTTAAAGAGAGAGTTTAGAGTGAAGAATAAAGTTCTTTGGGCACACAGACCGAGTCTGTGGCGTTCATTTTATTATCTCTAGCATCTGGAAGAGGCGAATAACACTCCGTACTGATTTAATGAGCAAACGAGTTGGGGTCCATCAGCACTGACGGAACTCCAAGACAGCAAGCGTGCAGAAAATATGAAGGGTAACAGAAAGACAGCCCAAGACCCCCACGTGAGGACAGGCTGAATAAAGTAGCCCGAGCCACAAGGTCAGAGAGGTGGAAGAAACCCTGAAACCGTGAAAACCAAGGGAGAGGTGAGTCTCAGAGACCAGAGAGTGCAGCAGTGCCAAACGCGCAGTGTAGCACATAGGCCGGGGGGACAGGTGTCATCAGAACCAGCAGCAGCGGCCCCTGTCCTCCTCCTGGCTGTGAGCTTCCGAGGGCAGGTCTCTACCATGGAGCCTGGTGCAGTTCACTTTCTCACCTCCTCCCTCACTTTCCCGTCCAACAAGGATTTATTGACCAAGCACACAGTGTGAGCCAGGCATCATGCAAAACACTGGCGATACAATGACAAATAAGACAGGTGAAAAACTGTCGGATGGATGAATGAAGGAAGGAATAAATGATGCCCCACACAATTTACAAAGTCCTCGAGGGCAGAGTCTCTGTGTGTTGCTTTACTGGCATCCTCCTTGGCCTCAAATTGGAATGACAGAGAAAGTGCTCAATAAATATTGACCAAGTGTCCCAGGCTGGCTGGTAGGGGACCGGCGGCAGTGGAGGGAGACCTTTCTCTCTCTCTTCTCCTCCCACCCCCAACGGCTTGTGGATTCACATCTCCCATTTCAGATTTAGAAAACAAACCAAGGGACAGGGGCTTAGAGAAAACACAGCCACCCAGGTTGCTGAGGTTACTCCGGCCCCTCCTTTGGGGAGGAAGGAAAGAGTCTAGCGGGCATGTTTTTTCTTTCCTTCAAATCATGGAAACACTTAAAGTGAGTCTTGTCTTTGCACAGATGTTATGGTAGCTAATAAAAGCCCATCTGCAGTCAGCCTCTCAGAGTGTGTGCAAGTGAGCGCGTGCGTCTATATCTGTGCGTGTGTGCTGTGTGCATGCCCTGCACTGCCCATCTGCAGCCTGGGCTGCACGGACACACTTGGCTTTGTGAGTGACTTTGCAATCAAAAAGGACTGCAACCTTCTGTGCTCAATTCTGTTAAATAAGAGCCTCCCATTGCTTCAGACTTTCCCCTGTTCATACACTGAGGTCACCCCAGAACCACCATGTGGCAGCAATGCCTTTCCAAACAGGCAATAGTCCCTGGAATGCTGGTGCCCCAGAAGCAGAATGTCTGTCTGCAGTGAACACCTGCTCTTTGTCCTCACCAGTATCATTTCTTCTGGTAACAACCCTTCCTCATCCCTCCTCTCCAGATGTGGGGTTGGACGTGTCCAACACCAGTGTCAAGTTCCAGGTCTTGGCAGGACCTAGCCAATCAGAAGGTCCCACTGGCCTGCGTGAGGGAGGCAGGGATGAGAAAGTCCTCAAATTTTCCCAGTAGGAGTCAATCCCTGGACCCACATGGGAACCCCTGAGCAGAAGCAGCTCACTTTCCACAAGCAGAACAGGGAGAGACCTGGAGCTAACTCCCACCTCTGCCATCACTTCGGCAAGTGATGTAACTTCTCTGAGCCTCATTTTCCACATCAGTAAAATGGGCATCCAGTGTTTGCGAGATGACCTGCCAGACAGTAGGTGTTTCATCGGGGCTGCTTGTCCTTCACCCACACCCCGGCCTCTTCTCCTTCCACACTTCTTAGCAGCTGGTTTCCTCAGTCTTATTATTCTCCAAAATTCCTGAATTTAAATCTCCAACAATGATCTCTCCTCTGAACCCCAGACTCATAGATCCAGCAGCTAACTTGGCATTTGTGTTGGGATGTATCCCAAACATAATGGTGCCTCATAATGAGCTAGTGATCCCCTCTTCCCTCAAACCAGTCCCCTTCACCTCAGGAATGATACCTTCCCTCCCTGGGTCTTAACTGCCCAGCCCAGAGATTCCCAGGGGACATGTTGATACCTCTCTCTCCCATCTTCATCACTGAAATATAGCCAGGTTCTCTCGATCGCATCTCTATATATTTCTTGAACCTATTTATTTTTTAGCCTCTCGTCCATCGCACACTAGGCTCAGTCACCATGATGTCCCACCCAGCTGACTGCACCAATCCACTCTAGACCAAGCATCTTTGTAAAATGTAAATCTGATCAAATCACTTCCCCTGTATGAAGCCTTCTAGTGTTTTCTCAAGGGTCGTAGAATAAAATCAAAACTCCTTTCCTTAACCCAGAAAGATAGCATGAACCGGTCCTGTCTCCCACGTATCCTCACCGTTGACCATGGCTTTGGCCCTGACTGTGGAGATAGACAACCCGCTGACCTGGTCCTCAGGTAGCCTGGCTTCTTTTTCCTGAACTGCCGTAAACTCACTGTTGAGCTTTAACTACATCATATCCATCCTCCAGATCTCTCTAAAATGGACAGTTTGGTCACTGGGGACCCTTTCAAATCTGTCAAAAGCTGGACTTTGTTCTATATCTCCTTTGAGGGCGGCTTAAGGAGAGACCCACCTTCATCTCCCACAGTCCTCTTCTCAAGCATCTACTAATCACAGGAGTCAGAAGGCCAAGACCACGCCAAACCCCCCACCTGACCTCCCATTCCTGCCTATTTCTTGCTGGGCCCAACACATTGCTCTCTCCCAGTGAGAGAGGTCACAAAGAAAGCATGGCCAGCACGCAACTTACCCAATGCCCATTAGCTAGTCCTGCCACATAGAACATTCTGGTTATCATTTGTCATTGTTAGTGGTGGCTGCAAGTTGCTTTTATGTCCTCTGCCCTATAACAGAGAGAAATTTTTTCATGCCAATTGAGCAGGTTGGGTTTTTGTACATGGCCCAAACAACTAATGCTTGGAAATACACCAGCGTTCGAAAAATTTGGAATGAATCCTATCAAACTTAGGAAAACCATGTAAGGGAATAGAACAAAGTCTTGGAGGGCAGACAGGTCCAGTCTAAATCTGGATTTGCCCAGTTTCTACCCAGAGCAAAATGGAGTGTGTTTTCCCCAGCTTAAAACCATCCTGTGGTTCCCCAGCAACTGGGGGCTCACGTCCCACATCAGCCCCACGGTGTACAAGACTCTGCACTATCTGTCCCTCCCCTGCTGCTCTAGACCCTTTGCACCAACCTTCCCCTCGCTTACCCTGTTTCAGCCAGGCTGGCCTTTTCCTCCCAAATCATTACCACTTCAAAGTTTCTGCATACGTTGTTCCCTCCAACAGGAATGTCGCCAGTGCTAACCATTCCTTCACTTCTCAGCTCAGTGCATCTTCTTAGAGCTTTCTTTTTTCTCCATCCCCAAAGTGTAATCTAGTACCTCTCTTAGATGCATTCCTGGCATCCTCTATTTCTGCAGCATATATCATAATTGTATTTAAACACAGTAGAATCTCTGTAAGTGAACAACCCAAGGCACTGTGATAAGCTGGTTAACATACGGAGCTGGTCAACATGAGGAACTTCCATTAGGTACATGTGGTGTGTGTCGGGTCTATGAAAATTAGGTCAACATAAGGAGGTGGTCAGTGTAGGGAGGGAGTCACCTATGGAAATTTTACTGCACTTAGTTGACAATGCATGTTTGAGCCCACCTTTTGACTAGAATGTAAGCACCATGAGGATAAGAACCAACTGACTATGAATCAGCTTTGAGTACAGTGTCTGGCACATGGCTTTTTATCAACCGAATGAATGCCCGCTTAATAAGTGACTTAACTTCCTGGAGGCCTTGCAGAGGGACAGTGAGGATAATGGTGACTAACTCCTAGGATGGGTGCAGGAGAAGCTGTAAAATGGCTTATTATCATTCCTGGCACATATTAAGGGATCCATGAAAGGTCACTGTTTAGAGATATAGAGCGTGGTGTTTACAAGCCTGGCTCTGCCACTTAATAGCCATGTGACATTAAACACGTGACACCTCTCTGATCATCCAGACATCTGTGAGGACTAAACGAGCTCTTTTATGGAAAGGTCTTGGCATATTGTAGGCATTTTATAAAGCACAAATGGTGTAATATTAATCTAAGTCAGGTCAGTGGTTTTCACCCACTAGGGAGCTTTACACACAGCTGCTCAGGCCCTATCCCCAGCCAATTTTCTTAGGGAAAACTCTGGGCATTTGTGTTTTTCCTAATATTTTTACTACGAACAATTTTGAGTACGTAATAAAAGTTGAAAGAATTGTATAGAGAACACTCATATACCCCACAACCTAACATCCACATTTAACATTATGTCACTTTTTCTTTATGCCGTATTTATCCATCTATCATCCCTCTACCCACCCACCAACCCTTATTAGTTTTCATGCTTTTTAAAGTAAACTGCAGGTATCAGTATATTTTACCCTAAATACTTCGGCATGTCATTAACTGGAGTTCAATGTCTGTTTATGTTGTTTTCTTCTGAGAGAAAATTTATCTAGAATGTAACGCCCAAATTTTAAGAATACTCTTTTGTGCCTTCAACACTGCATAGGCCCATATGAACACAATCTCCGTCAAGACACAGGACATTAGCATTGCCCCAGAAAGCTTGTTCATGCCACTTTTCAGTCAATTCGCACACCCATTTCCCAGAGTCAAGCACTGTCTTGATTATTTCTCTACCACAGATTAGTTTGGGTTATTGCATTTGTAGATGCTTTAGAGGAGATTCTTTGTGAAGTCAAAATTCAGAACCAAAGGCCTGGGTGAAAGCATCTACCATGCAGAGGGTTTCAGGAAAGGGGAAAAGAACCACAAGAGTAACAAGAAGGCCTCCTCCATCCTCAGCCAATGGCCCTCACGATTGGCCAGCCAGCAGAGAGAAGTCCAGCCCAGGACAAGAAGTAGATCCCTGGACCCAACCCACTCCCATTCAGTGTGGCCACCTGGAGTCTGGGCCACGCACACCAGCCAGCAAGGAGGTCCTGTCTCAGAAAGAAGCAACCCAAGATGAGGGCAGTTGCCTGACACTTGTCTGGCTATTTTTATATTCCAAATGTCCAGGAAAAAGCTTTATTTTGGAAATTTGAGCCTTCCAAGTGTCTGAGTTTAGATGCTAATGGAATAGGAATAGTCGTAACAATAACAATGGCAGCTACTCATATTTGGTATTTTTTTTTTTAACTACAGAATATTATGAGGGTACACTGGGTGAAAGCCACACTTAGAACTTTGACTTAAAATGCATAAAAGCAAATTGTGCAGCTACTCATTTTTGGAATGCTTACTATGCACCAGCTCTGGTGAACCATTCCCATGCGGCAGCTCCTACAACTCTCCTAGCAGACTCTGTCAGTGCCCCCCTACCCAGGCCCTTGGGGATCCCTTTTGCCCAGGGCTGTGGTTGCTGCGGCTGCTAATGACTGGCCATTTGTGATCATACTTGGGCCATGAGAGTCACCTTGCCCACATGATCCAGGGAGTTGTTTCTTCTAGTCTGGAGTACACCAGACCCAGTGTCTGGCTAGATGTGAAGATGTAAGACCTTTGTTCCCTGCCTCAAAGTAGAAGAAACTCTGGGCTGCAATTCTCTACCCAAAACCACAGCATTGTTTATTCTCTCCTTCCGTAGCCTTCCCTTCCATGTTCCCTTAAGGGTTTCTCCCCAGGACATCTCCCTTGCACAAAATCTCTAACTGAGGCATTGCCCCTGGGTATCCTGAAACTAAGACACCCCATTTTAGAGATGAAGAAATCAGGCCTCAAAAAGTACAGCCACCTGTCCATGGTCACCAAGCTAGAACTAGAGGAAGCAGAATTTGGTTCCAAGAACATCTGACTCCTAACTTTTGATGTGAATGGCTGATGATAAGTCATGTTTAAGAATCCCTGCTTCACAGTGTGGTCATGAGGATGAAATAATCTTTATGCACAAAAGAGACTTACCATGAGACAGAAATATAAGGAAGTCAAATTATTATTCCCAACAGATGAGAAGTTCAAGGTCAATGGTAGACTATTTGGGCTACTCACTAAAATCCATTTCTCTTCTTCCTGGGAACATAGCTGGACTCCATTTCCCAGCCTCCATTGCAGTGTGTGTGGTTGTGTGACTAATTCCTGTCAATGGAATATGAGAGGAAGTGATGTTGGACAAGGACGTTGAGAGGTAAGCTGAAGGCGCCAATACCATAGTTCTCAAACTGGATGCCAAGCTACCCTAGCAGAGCATCACAGCAAACTCACTCTGATGCCACAGAAAATTTTAAATTTTTGAGGAATATACAGCAACATATATCAGGCCTCATGTAAACTACTAGCTCAAGACAGCTCGAGGTTGCATATTAATCACTAGGTTATTTTCAATGATGTCAAATCATTGCCAATCATTGGCAGTTGATGGGATAAAAAGCAAGTATACTAGATCCTCATTATTTATAGAGTCTGTATTTGTGAATTTACCTACCACTAAAATTTAGTTGTAACCCAAAATCAATATTCGTGATACTTTCATGGTCACTCATGAACATATGCAGAGTAACAAAAAATACGAGTCACTTAACATGCCCATTCCCAGCTGAGATCAAACAAGGAGTCCCTCTGTTTCAACTCTTCTAGTATAAACAAACACCCTTTTCATGGTCTATTTAGTCTCTCATTTTCTGCATTTTTGTCCTTTTGTTGTGATTGTGCTGTTTAAAACAGCCCCTGAGAATAATGCTGAAATGATGTCTAGTGTTTGTAAGCACAAGAAGACTGTGCTGTATCTTTGTATCTCTTCTTTCTTTTTTTTTTTTTTGTTTAGAGACAGAGTCTCACTTTGTCACCCTTGGTAGAGTGCTGTGGCATCACAGCTCACGGCAACCTCCAGCTCTTGGGCTTAGGCAATTCTCATGCCTCAGCCTCCTGAGCAGCTGGGACTACAGGCACCCGCCACAACGCCTGGCTTTTTTTTGTTGCAATTTGGCCATGGCCTGGTTCAAATCCACCACCCTCGGTATATAGGGCCGGTGCCCTACTCACTAAGGCACCTGTGCTGTATCTTACAAACAAACAAACAACAACAACGACAACAAAATATATATATATATATATATGTTTGTGTGTGCATATATACATGTGTGTGTGTGTGTGTGTCAGATAAGCTTTGTTCGGGCACAAGTTATATTGCTGTTGGCCACGTTTTCAGGGTTTATAAATCGATAATATATATTAAATAAGGTATCTTTAAACAGAAACACATGTAAAGCCAGGTTACATATTGATTCATTGGCAAAAATGTTCTGACCAAAGGCTCGCAGGAACGAACTCCTGTACTTCCCCCAGGAGCATGATTCTGGTTCAATAATTCAATGTTTGTGGTAACCTTAGAGAACATATATATCATGAATAATGAGAATCAATTGCACACCATGAAGATCAATGTAGGCATTGAATTGTTGAGACATAAATACTCATTAGGTTTTTTTAAACTTAACTGCTTAAAAATAAGGTATTTCTTTAACATAGATGCTATGAAAGACATTAAGAGACATCTTGAATATAAAGCAAGTTTGTGACTTTTACCCCCAAGGGAAGGCAGAATCACATGCCAGAAGAAGCCTGAGCCATATTCCACATGGAAACTAACTGTTCACCAACAAAAAAGCCCTCCCTAGATCTGTCACAAAAGCAAGAAATGAATGTCTATTGTTTTTGAGACATTAAACTTTTAGTACCTATTTTCCTAAAGCAGAATAGCATACCCTAACTAATTCATAGCCCCTTCTGGCTAAAGTGAACCAGCTTCCTTATTTGTTCCTCTTACTATCAGACAGGAACATGAAGCATAATTCACCAACCAGGCATACTTGGCTCTAAGAAAATATGATATTCAAACAGCAGGACACAGTAACTCAAAAAATATGTTTTGATCATTATTGTCACAGGTACATGGATTGGGTACACAACAATGAATAAAACATGGACCCAGTCCATAATTTTCTCATCTACTGGCAGAGACATAATCAAGCACAGTGAATCTGAGCCTAAGTTATACATAACAGGGAATCTGGGCAAGAAGGCAACATTTAAGCTTGTTAGGTCAATGACTGTGTCAAGGCACACCAGAGGAATAAGTCATATATAAACATCCGCTTTGGAAAGACGTTAGGAGAATACTCAGAGATCTAAAAATAGACTTGCCATTTGACACTATAATTCCTTTACTTGGTATATACCCAGATGACCAAAAATCACATTACAACAAAGATATCTGTACCAGATTGTTTATTGCAGCCCAATTCATTATTGCTAAGT